>QLOZ01001948.1:0-12265 GCA_003314065.1 Lactarius sp. MG50 | reverse complement strand
CCAAGTGAAAAGTGGAGTGGCTACGTACCAAAAAGCGGACTTGTCCGAGTTTTAACGCTGTGGTGCATAACTCCGGACAAAACATGTGACCAGAATAAACCTATCTGGAAGACTATTGTGCTGTAGAATTTATCTCCTTTTCATCCATGATTTGTTTATGCCGAAGTGCGGTGCAACAGCGGCGTGTAGCCGGGGGTTGTGTGCAGTGTAACCGATGACAGGAAGGCCCGGGACGTGAAGAAAAACTTCCGAGAGTGCTCCACTTTCAATTTGAACAACCGTGCAAAAAAAAACACTGTACGGCTGCCGCGAATTACGCAAACCTGAGCGCTTGGCATGCTTGTGAGATCTTGACCCTTGAAGCTTGAAGCTCGAACACTCGAAGGACCTTCGCTAGTCTCCGTTTTTGACCTAAATTTGGGCTGGTCCTCGTCCCGTCCTGTCGCAGCCATGGACGATGACTCAACAGAAGGTCCATAGACTTTTCTGTCCGATACTCTAATTGGGGCGTGCTGGACCTTTTCGTAGTTCGCTGCCACGAATGAGGGTGTTCAAATTCCGCATGTGGGATGGAATGGAAGTGATCATGAGGACGGCGACAGGGGGGTCTTCGTGAGTTTTACAGTACAGTAACAGTAACGAGAGTCTAAATTACTCATCAGGAGACTAAATGGTGCCGCTTCGCTTCGACAGTAGCCCTGGCGCGCTTATCACGTTCCCGCCGCCAATTCCCCATCATCTGATGCTGTTGAACAAATGTTGTTGTTGAACCGTAGGAAAAAACAAAACAAAATTGTCGCGCTGACAGCGGCGGTCGCGGAGTCTTGACCCAGCTCCGCTGGTATCGTTCGAGGAATTTCCCTGAGAACGGGTTCAGGACCCCGCTCATCTTCTATATTGGGGTGCCGAGTCCACTCACCACCACGCCGGGGTGCGTTCTCTCCGAGTCTTTGCGCGACACATAGTACTGCATGTCCCCGTACGTTTCATCCGCACGCAAAAGACCAGACCAGATCACTTTCTCTCAGGGGAAGCTGATATTACGTTTGGTTTACCAATAACGGAGATTTACGCCAGGTAGCAGAACATCACACACCTGTACAAAAGAAGCCATATGAACCACGGAACGGGTTATACTACTGACTCGGACCACGGCAGGGTCAACATCACATCGCATGTTCCTCCATCTCCCGTTCTCCATATTTACGAGTCAGTGTGACCCACAAGGCTTGGATTGAGACCCATCACCCTTTTCAGCACCCTAAGTATAACAACTTCGATCTCTCACTCTTTCATCACCTCTCACGTCGGAACCCACTGACATGCCATCCACAGAGCCCGCGGCAACGATTCAGGTGTGTATTCATTTTTATCAGTTAGCGTTATCGCCAGATGGGCGGCCCCTGACTCAAGGCTTTCACGCGCACTAGCAAGCCCGGCAGCGGCAGCAACAACAAAGAAGTTCCGACGGGATCATCGACCGTCGCGTCTTTCAGAGCGTCGTTGACCTGAATGACCAAGACTCGACCGATTTCTCCACGCAGATGGTCAACACCTACCTGGCCGTGGCCAACTCGACGCTGGCCGACATGGACCAAGCTTTGTACGTGATCTCTATTTCTCTTCTCGACGACGACTGGTGCTCCGGCACCGAGTGTCACCCCTCTTTCACTCTCCCCTCCTTTGTTCCCTTCTTACGTCTATACAGAGGAAACAAGGATGGTCCAAGATTGTCGCTCTTGGCCATCTCGCTGCAGGACACCTCTGACGCTATCGGGGTCACGGAGGTACGGCAGTCGTGTACCCGCCTCCAAGATGCCATCCGCGCATGGACCGAGACCGAGACAAACGCGGGAGGGACGGGGTCGATAGATGGAATAGTTGCGGCATACGGGCAGCTAAAAGACGACTTCACAACAGCCAAGTCATGGCTGACGAGATACGTCGAGACAGGGAACGTTCCAGATGATTGGGTAGCACCTGGCAGCGGGCCTGGCAGAGGGGCGACTGGGGGCGCTAACAGTGAGAGTGTTCCGGAGACGAGATCATCATGATTATACCCAAGGAACGTATATACAGCTGTTACTGTATCATACGTCCAGTCGGGAATCTCTTTGTGTTCCGAAATGTAGTAGTCTGTGTGCTTGAGGCACGACATGACAGGACTGACAAGCGGGTGACAGTAGCAGTAGCAGTGACTAACGCAACGCAACCGGCCCGCTACGTTGACTCGGAAGCACTCAACAGCCTCTGGCCGGCGGCACAACCTACTACACCTAATTATAATTTCCGCGTCGGGTTCCGGCGCGCCATTTTTCCACTGGCGGAGGTGGACCACCAAAAGCACCCCTACCGGCTCAGGCCTGGTAGGACTGCCCCTCTCCCCCGCGGCATCATCACAAGAAGCAGGAAAAGTCCGCGCTGGACCCGGAGCTCAAGGCGCGCTTCATCCTTGAACTGTCCAACAGCGGGGTGGCGCTCTCACCCATCATGTCCCTGATCGTTGCGCGCGCACCCGAGGGCATTGTTGGTTGTGCCCGTAGACAGGAAGGGCAATTTGGCCGTCCGCGCGTATACCCTCGAATCCTGAGCAGGAGGGCAAGCTCGTGTTGCTGATCAAGAAATACGAGAATGGAGTTATCAGCAAGTATGTGCACGGGCAGGTCAAGCCGGGCGACACGCTCGCCATCAAGGGCCCGATCTCCAGGTTCCCTTACAAAGGTATGCGTACTCGCGCACCCGTCCGCCATTATGTCTCACGGAATTGAGTTTGAGCATGTCGCGCTCATCGGTGGTGGCTCCGGGATCACGCCGCTATACAGGTTGCTCAACCACGCCCCGAACGACCCTGCGAACCGGATGTGCTTCACGCTGCTTTATGCCAACGTGACCGAAGCGGACATTCCCCTCCGCGAGGAGCTTGCCGCGCTCGAGCGCGCGCACCTGAACACGTTCCGCGTCGTGCACACGCTCGACAACCCCCCCGCGGGCTGGTCCGGTGCGTCGGGATACGTCAGCAAGGGGCTCATCAAGGCGCATGTCCCACCTGCGGAGTGGGGTGATAAGGTCCAGGTGCTCATATGCGGTGTGGTGCGTTTCCTCTCTGCTCCGCGCGGGTCGTGAATAGGCGCTGACTCGGTGTTTCGTGGCACCGACGAATAGGCCCACCAGGACAGGTCAGCGCTGTTGCAGGGGAAAAGAACGGCCCGAAGCAGGATGCGATCGGTGGGATTCTCAAGGAGCTAGGATATACCGAGGTTCAGGTGTTCAAATTTTAGAGTGACCGACCTCCTTGTATCCCCGTTTTGCTTGCACTGATATAGAGAAAGCTATTGAATACACTTCATCTCCGAATGCAGGTGCTTTGATCTTCGGGTTTTAGTGATAGAACGCAACCCTTAACACTCCGGGACACCCGTTTGGATATACCGACTAAGGGAGATGAGCTCTTGACGGACGGGCAGTATGATGCCCCGTAGTTCATGCGTCAGCTTTGGATTTTCTCGCTGCTGTGCCGTCGCTGCTCCCTTATTTCTCAATCTCACTGCATGCCAAACCCACACGCACACATGGCAGCAAATGTGTTGGTCGCGTCCAGACTTAACTGATCTCCGCGGAAGTTCCGCCAACAGCCCGGCCAAGCCAGCCAGACCCATCGCCCCATCTGTCGGCCAGCGACTGGCGGGAGCGATCGATCGTCTCACCCCGACGGTCCTGTGCCTATCCTGCAGCAGAATAACCTCCGACGAACGAGGTAAGTTACTACGAATACTAATAGAATGCGGGCCTTGCACACCGTGCGCGCCGTAAAAAGGAAACCCGGAAAGATACACTTAGATGCTAATGTAGCTAGTCTCATAGGAGGAGGTAGCGTAAACTTTGGAGCTAAACTGTCAATTCAATTCAGGACTCGGAGGTCGAAGGCGGGCGTCTTCGTGCGACCGAGGATAGTCATTACACATGTGTGTCTCCATTCGACAAGCATTTGCATACAGGCGAGGCTGTGCAACCAAATGATGGAGTTGAAACGTTGGTCTCCGCGAGCCCGTCTTCGGAGACGACGCGTAGTGATCAAGGCAAGGCAAGCTCTTGAAAACACGTATCGGTGGAGTTTGCGCTCAGTTGCGAAAATATGATGTTTTATTTCATGGGTTGTCGATGTAACGAGTTCGTATGGGATATATGCTACACCTTCGCACGCCTTGCCAGTTAGGATACAGCTTGAACGATTTACCACTACTGGAACCATGCCAGAGGCGAGATCATGCCCTCACTGCTGCCTGTGCGATGACGATCCTCAGGATTCACCAATTCCTCATCGAGGTGCGCAGTTGGATAGTACACTCCAGATTTGACATCCCCGCTCCAATTGAACTCGACCAGGATCACTCGTCCCGGGTCGCCCCTGCCGATAATCAAATTTGCGTCTCGAAGGTCGCCATGGACCCATCCCCTAGCGTGAAATTCATCCACCAGCTGCCTGAGGTCCCTGGACCAGGTCGAGAGGTGCATAGGTACATGATCGCATAGAGCGAGCACGTTATGGTCGATCCTCTCCATCACCACGACTTGCCAGCCATCGTGAAGGATGCCATGACCTAACAGTCGCGGCGCATGACCCAGCTCTGCGCAGAACTGATGAAGAGGTAAGAAATACCGTCGGGTAAATTTGACGAGAACATTGCGTGAAAATCCATCCACATCGGCTTCGGCAAGATAGATGAACCGATTCGGATGTCGTTTCTTGCCTTGATATCCGTCGGCTGAGAATTGAAAACGGATGGTGCTCTGTGAACCGCTCGCGCTGCTGGAAGGAGAATAGATAGGAACCTCGTTGAAGGAGGGTAGGGAAACGTCATGCCGGGGCGGTAGATGCTTTGCCTCAACACTGCGACGAAACGAAGAATGCAGGCAGCTCGGAATACCTTCAGTAAGGCGGGTCTTACCCAACGATTTCCGATTTCAATTACCGTCGGGATGAGTTGTGTTAGCGCAACCAGCCGCGGTGAATCTGCAAATGCTAGCGTATAAAAGCCAATGTGCGCCCCTGTAAGAGAATTGCGTTTGGGAACTAACAATCATGAAGACTTCGATACTCACCGACCACCGCTATACCGAGTGCGGGGAAAAGGAAACGCCCTTTCCACGATTTGTCGAAGATTTTTGCGAGCGCCTGCACATAATACGCAGATAATTCAATCGTGGGGTCGGAATTTGTAGCACCAAGTTCATCCCTGATCTCTATTACGGTCTCTATGGTCCTCATTGGTCCGAGAGCATGCCCGTCGGAAGAGCCATCCTTGTAGACATTTGCTGCTATGAGCGGGTGGATTCGCGAATTGACGTTTCTTGGAGCTGAACAGAGGATCCACCGAGTCTTCATTCACAATCCAGAAAGCGTCCGAATCCATGGCATAGAAGAGCAACCGGTGGAAATTTGATGTCATTATACGAGTGATCGTTGGCGAACCGTGTGCTAGATTTATCCTGCAGCTTGCGTACGTTGCCATACTCGGCAATGCTGGACGGCACTCCCTGGATGGCAAGGCTCATGAAGTACGACGGCATCCGGTCATCGTCTTCCTTCTGAGATCGTTTCGTGGAGATTCTGCCAGTGGCGGTAACTGAACGACTAGATGAAGATGCTCGGGGGGTAACGGCGGGACTCCGAAGCACCCTGTGATACTGAGATAGTGCCCCAGGAACTTGGCTTTGTCGTTCTCCTTGGCAAGATCCAAACGGAGAGCCTTCACGTTGTCTTGAAAACTGGCATTCGCGGAGTCCAAGACCAAGAAGGGGATAGGCTTCCACAGGCATACAGTAGAAAATCAACGTCGTGAGACTGCAATGAAGGCGTGAGAACCCGTAGCAAGATCCCTCAGGCTAACAGTGTCATGAGATGGATGGTAGAAATCTCGTCGGCGACCTGACGCCCAAGCTCTTCATATTCTTAGAGTCCACCATGGCCTTCGCCAGAATCGCCACTCACGTTTTAGCAAGCCCGGCCGCTCAATAGGTTCATCAACCTCATCTGTTAACACGTCAACCGCTCCCATAAATGGCCCAAAAGATTTCTAGTTTTCCTGTCATCCCGTCAATAACGTGCAACGTGAGGCGAACATGACGAATCCGCTTGTCCAACCGGACTCGGAGTGCATCACGATTAGCGCCGGCCAATGGTGGCGCCCCCGCCGCCGCCAAGTCATCAGGCGGCCATCTCGGCGTCGATCAGCAGCTCTGACTCGGAGTCTGTCGACAAATCACCCTCTGCATGGCTATTCACGTCATGGGTTGGATGTCACGGCACTCTATGAGCAAATTTCAGAGCAGCGTATTGGCGGCTAGTTAGCCGTGATGCATCGGGACTGGTGCTGCCTACTGATCCTCGGTCATCGAATCATGCAAGCACGGGCCTGTTTCGGTGCCTTCTAACAGTCGGCTATTAGCATTTGCCGTGAAAATTTCTCCCGTTACCGTGACGGTGGAATTGGGACAGGAGGTCCCTGCTCAGAGTGTACCATCACTATTCGGGCCCGGGTTCACTGCGCCATGACGTTTTTCAATCACAAATTTGTGGACAGCTTTGTCTCTTGCAAGTAGGTGCTCCGAGTCAGCTATTCAAATCATTGAATTGAATTGACACCTCCCGGTCATGACGGAGATTCTTCATACACGTCAGATCTAAGCTACCGTGTGCCCCTCCTGCCCTTCCGTGGTTTTGTACAGCAAATGCACCAACCTTACGTTGACATGAACAAAGCTTCCATTCATGGTGCCAAGGGGTAGGCCCGGGGTTCAGTAGCCTGGCTATCAATCTCCTTGATGCAATCTTTTCAGATAGATATAGGCATGTGGTGACGCCTACCAGGCGTCGTGCTAATAGTGCGGTCTATTAGTTCCACCGTATCGAGAGAAGCTTTTCTGGGGTGTACTCTCTTTCTCCCCTTACTGCTGCTGTGCTGGGCCACTGGCAGCCCAACGTCGGTTGCCTTCGAAGACCACTGTAAATGTGCGGGAAATCTTGCAGGATCGCATGTGCGGATATTACAAAGTCTATCTCGCCTGCTTTGCAGGTGTTCTATCTAGATATGTCCTTGGGCCCTGGCGGAGGTTCCTTCCTATAGCTCAACTACGGTACAAGCTCAAGGCGTATACCTATCTGGCAGGATATTCTTGGAAAAGTATTGGCTCACGACGGATACCATTACGGAGTTCGAGTTCGTGTTAACTTACCGAACGGAGAGGTAAAGGTAGTGACTAGTGACGCTCTTTTGGTTCGCGCTCAAGGTACGCGAGCTTCGCAAAGTGGTCGGGTTGCTAAACTAACGATCGTCACTAGTGAATCGTTACAAAGCTCACTTTGAAGTCACATAGGCAAAGCGATATTTAGGTATGTCTTTGTTCCCTTTTAAGAGATGCCAACGATGGGGAATCTGGCGGATGTGGCTCAAGCAGTATTTGCTAAATTTCTTGTGTAGTAACACGACCACAAGGCAACGCAATTGGGAAATTGTATAATGGTTTGTGAAGGCACGAGATCTTCCCAAAGAGGCTAAATAGGGATCGTTTCTCATATGTTCCTCTTCTACGACAGGCCAAAGCCTCCTAGTAAGGGACTCATTGGTGACCTGCTGACTGTGCTAGGTCTTTCAAGCGCGTCCACGTCCATCGTCAAGGGTTCCTTTATGGACCTACGGGGACCATCCGTTTATCAACTGGACCATTCTCTCACTGTCCTCCCGTCCATCATCCATTGCAGGTGGACCGACGAAACTACCGACAAGTATGGAGGAAGGATGCTATAAGCCGTCCGAGCGCATTGTCAGCCGCAGCCGCGATTAAGGATAGCCAGGATCTAAAGAACGCGAAGCTTTATGTGGGCTATGCCATTTTTGGAACGCCTCTTGAGAGAATCTACGACGGAGACTCGGAGCGTCTGCGAGAGATCCAACGACAGTAGGGTCCAGAGGATATCATGAACCTCGCAGGCAGATGGGGGTTTTGAGCGCCTATTTCACTGCTTGAGTTTTAGTTGTCTTCCTGTGCTCTCGGTTTATGTAGTAAACAGTCGTGATGCTTTATCCACACTATCCACACTACTTGTTGGGTGAGGTCAAGTGCCATCGACTCTGAAAGGAGGGGATTGTACATTTCGATAGTGTCAACAGATAAGGGTCGAGAAGCGCTAGACGCCGGCGAGGATAGGATACAACGTTCAACCATTGGCCTCATAAATAGATAGCCACCGAGTCGGCCGTATATAGGAAGCACCTAGTTGTGCGCATCGCAGCAAACGACATAGATCGAGATATATATACTTATCTTATCTCACCCCTGAAAGCCTAGACTTACGCGATCTCTGAGTTTTTCCCATCAGTGTTTCCTGATGTTGTGGTAATTGACAGCGTCTAATTCGACCCAGAAGCCTCTTATATGATTAACTACATGTAATACATTTTTTTGGTTTATGGCCCCTGAACGCATAGTACAGGGGGCCACGAGTCCACAGCAACAGGTTCTGAAGATTCGTTCCAACTTATGCCTTTCTCAAGGAAAAATCTTTTGTTACATGCAACGTACTCCCCCCCTTTTTTTTTTACTTCTGGATCAAGGCGGGCCAAGTCGAACCGGCAGAGAGGCCCCTCTCGCCCGCGTACGAGGAGTTGCCAGCGAGCTCCTCCCTGATAGAAAAAGCACAAGTTAGTGCCAAGGAGTTAGGGAAGGACAAGGGACGCACTCGATACGGAGCAATGCGTTATATTTCGCGACACGTTCGCTGCGCGCCGGCGCGCCCGTCTTGATCTGACCAGCACCGAGTGCGACGACCAAATCTGCGATGAGAGTATTTTCTGTCTCACCGGAGCGGTGGGAGGTCATGACGCCCCAGCCGTCGGACTGTGCGAGCTGCGCACTTGTGTATCACAATGAGTGCCACCTTGCTTAGCACCGCTTAGCCTTATGAGTGATGACTTACGCTTGGATGGACTCTGAGATGGTGCCAATCTGGTTGACTTTCAGCAGGAGGCCGTTGCACGCCTTCTTCTCGATGGCCGTCTTGATGCGCAGAGGGTTTGTCACGGTCAAATCGTCACCGACAATCTGAATGCCAGCCTTGGCAGTAAAGTGCGACCAGGCCTCCCAGTCGTCCTGGTCAAAGGGATCCTCGATCGATACAATGGGGTACTTGTTGATGTAACCGATGTAGAGGTCGGCAAGCTGAACCCCCGAAATCCACTTGGTCGGGTCCGAGTTCGGGTTCTTGAAGTCAAGATCGTACTTCCCCTCCTTGTAAAACTCGGATGAAGCGACATCAAGCGCAATTTTGATCTTGCCTTCATAACCAGCTTTCCTGATCGCCTCCGTGAGCAGCTCGAGCGACTCCTCGGCACCGGAAACGTTGGGTGCGAAGCCTCCCTCATCACCTACGTTGACCGCTGTGTGCGAAGACATACATGCGCGTGAATAAGGTGTAAATATAGTATACATGCGCGCATGTCACGTACCATCAATACCGTACTTGGCACTGATAACCTTCTTGAGCGTGTGATAAGTTTCGGTGCCGATTTTCATCGCCTCGGTAAAGCTGGATGCCCCAGTGGGAAGGAGCATGAACTCCTGGAAGGCGAGTTTGTTGCCTGCATGTGAGCCACCATTGATAACGTTAAATGCGGGCGTCGGGAGCACGTATGGGGGCTTGACGCCCGCGAGCTCAGCAAGGTGTTGGTACAAAGGAACACCCTTCTCGGCGGCAGCGGCATCCGCAACAGCAATAGATACGCCAAGGATGGCGTTGGCTCCGAGCTTGCCCTTGTTGGGCGTGCCGTCCAGCTTGATCAAAAAGTCGTCGATCTCCTTTTGTTGCGTGACCTTGAGATCGGACTGGATCAGTGCGGGCGCAATGGTGTCATTAACATTGGCAACGGCATTAAGGACACCTTTGCCTCCCTGTGAGCCACGAGAACGACACTGAAGTGGGGTTATATGCGCACCCTTTCCGACATATGCACTTTTGTCACCGTCACGAAGCTCGACGGCTTCGTGTACACCGGTGGACGCGCCAGATGGTACAGCAGCTCGGAAGCGACCTATATGCGCTGTTATGTGCTCAGCTACCAACGAAGGTGATTGAGACATACCCTTCTCAGTGTAAAGATCGACCTCCACGGTTGGATTACCACGAGAGTCGAAGATCTATTGTTAGTCTAAGGTCAGGGATAGGTGATCACAGCAGCGGTGAAGAAGTGAGACTTTCCTGGCGAGCGTGAATCCTGGTGATGGACATAGTGGTGGAGTAAAATGGAGAAGGCAATAGGATGGTGGAGGTTGGAGGTCAAGTATTTACGAAGCCGAAAGAGGCGGATCATTGAAGGGGGGGTCATACTCTCTCACGCTGATTATCACCATCACGCTGGGGTCCCCAACCAATCAGCGCGGCCCATATCCTGGAGCGCCCACGTTTGGCTACAGCTGTAGTAACTTAACCCTCACGCTTTCGAGCGAGCTATGGCGATTTTTTTCTCTCTCTCTCCCGATCCGATAGTCCCCGAATCTTTATCCCCGAGTCCAGAAGAGCGAAGATAGAGAAATACTCATTCCAGTCATCATGAGAACAGGGACAGGGCGACTCACGTGCAGCTAGGGCTGCTTATAAGCTATCGGACGACCCCAAAAGATCGCCCTGACCACGTTGAGCCATTCGTAATGGTCCCGGATCAGGTTCTGTGTCCTCTCAGTTCCATCAATTGTCAAGTCCCAATGCTGGGCATCGTTGGAGCCGCATATAATACGACAAGAGCAGCTGGCTATCTACAAGTGGTCTACACCTGACGGGTTCTTCCTCGATAGCAATTACCACCCGTGCGTGCGAAACATCAATGTAGCACACCATGTTGTTGATGCCATGTTTGTCTTCATTCGGCGCTTTGTTTCTTCGCTGATGCTGATGAACCTTGGACCTTGGGCGGCAAATTGAGAGCAGTGGCATATCCGCATGCGATTTTTGTTCAAATTTATGTAGAGCCTACCTGACATGTCATCGTATCACCTCGGCCGCCGGAATTGGTACATGCCTACACCGTATTCGGGTACTGTACTAACCTCCGATGTCCAACTATGACTGAGCTCGTTATCGCTAGTTCTGGGCGGCCGATCCATGATAAGATCTCTGGACTTCAAAACCATATGGTCTGGCGTCAGCTTCAGCGCCGGAGCGTTGGCTACTGTAAGATGGCTACACGGTAGCCGCTGTCGGGGTATTCATTCTCACGGATGAAGTTACGACTAGCTGGGCTGGATCCAAAGCCAAATCTGTTATCTAAGTCCTAGACTCCCAGTGCAACAGATGTCAAGTTTGGATAAGCTGTTTTCCAAATTGGAACTCTACAGCCATTTTTTGAGACGCGCCACGTGAGCCCTTGGCGCACTATGGGGATCGGTACTTGACGGTCAGGTTTCTGTATCGATAGAGGGGGGTATATCGACGAAGCAGCGTTGATTTCCGTTTGTGACGAATTGAGACGTATGATTGTAGCTAGGGTGCCGTCCTCAGACAAGTGTCCCTTAATCCCGCTGGGACGAGAGCGCAAGCTTTCTCCGTACGAGACACTCATCTCCTCCCCCGTTCAAATGCTTGTAGTAGCATCCCATTGTGCAGAAATGCGATGGTTTCAAGCACGGATATTCGGACGCGTCAACGTGTGTACCCGAGTTATACTTAGTGTAACCAATAGAACGGAGCCCGTCCAAAGTCGTAGTGGGGACGAACCTAGCCAGGGGTAACCGTAGTAGCCGGGCTTTGTCGAACAAGGCTCTCCCAAGACGACAAGCAAACAGGATGAGTGTGAATGAACGGACGCGTCCAAGAGGCAAGGCATACATCAAAAATCGCTTCGTTATCCCGACAATTACCGTTTCTTCTTTCGCTCCCGGTTCCGACTCCCATGCTCCCTTTGCAACGACTTGAACAGCGTCGCTTTTACTCGATTTTTGTTCTTTACGTTAGCGTTCGTGTAAAAGTTCTCTGCTTTTTTCTAAGACGTTGATGTAAGTCTAATAGTGCCTATAGGATTTTTGTCGGCCATTTACCTTGCTCGTTGTCATTCGCGGTTGTTTCTCTTTTCTCGCAGGCTCCTCGGATTCGTCACCCGAATATCCCATAGCTGGAAACAAGTCAGCTGGCGAGCAACAGCAGTCACAGTTTCACGCACCTTCTCCGGGAAGCGACGCTATCCCGGACCATTCTTCCTCCTCTTCGGAACCTGCAGTC
>QLOZ01001944.1:0-24429 GCA_003314065.1 Lactarius sp. MG50 | reverse complement strand
TGTTTTGCATAAAATTAACATGAAACCGTGCTTACCATCCTAAAATGCCCACAGTGTCACTCCCCATCTCGATCTGATCCTCATCTGTCTCATCAACGCCTGGCCCACCCAAGCCACCGATGCCAACACCATGTGCACACTTTGTCCAGCTGCCAACTGCACCCAATGCAGTGGCACCTGCAGAGAATCCAAGCACCGTACTGCGCTCCACAGAGTACTCACCCAGGTGCTTGTTACGACTCCACAGGGTTGAGGTAGGTATGAGCAAGAAGACTCTTGAGTTGCTTGCACGAGGTAGTTTGATTGCTTGACCGATTGATAAGGCACTCGTGGTCCTGGACTAGGGTTTGCTGACTAAGCTGCTTACGTGATGCCTCACGTAAGCGTCTAGAGGGCACAAGGCACATGACCTGATCTCAGGGAGGTACACGTGATCTAGCAGAGTCTTTGCAGCAGACTCTGAATGGCGTAAGAGGAAGAGGGAAGAGTAACCCTAAGCTGGGGGCTATGATGGAGGGGCTAAGGCTGACTTGAGATAGCAGTGCTCAAGGGCATAGGCAAGGATGGGGGACAAGGGATACTTTGTGGTATGCTAACAAAGTCTGAGATGGGGCTCTCCATCTCAGATGCTAGGTCTTATATACATTTCTCCAGCTGAGTCTCCAGCTGGGTTCTAATCTAAGTATAGTACTGGGTCTGTGCTCAGTGCTGCACACTGAGTCTCTCTGAGTCATAAGCTAAGTATAGTACACTGTGCAGTACTTGCACAGTCAGGCAGGGGAGGCTATGGGGAATCCCTAGGGGAATCCCTGGCAGTATTAGCGATGGGATCTAAGGCGAGGCTATGGGGATTCCATAGGGGAATCCCCCTCGTACTTGGCACGGGAGTCATACATATCTGCCATGGATCTCCGTGGAGGTCCATCGGGTCTTGATCTGGATCTGGGTCTGGACCCATGATGGAATGCTCTATGTCATGGGCTGGTCTGGGTCATCGGGCCAGATACATGCTATGGCCATCCACGATGTGTCTAGGGTTAGGGCCCCCTTGGGGTTAGGGGCCATCTAGGGTTCAGGGGGTAAAGTCGTAACAGTGCTGCCCACTCACCACCCTTTTGCTGACCATGTAGAGCAGACATTTGGTCAGGCTCTGCATCTGCAGAAGAGAGGCCACCTAGGCAAAGACTTGGAGCGACAACAATGCCAAGATTTCAGCTCCAAGTTGATATGCTGAAGGGTTGATGTTGAGGACATCGATGAAGCAGTGGTTAGTGTTTTCAGGTCCAGTCCTATAGACTGGAAAAAGACCAGCAACCAGACCCAACTGAACCGAAAATGGACCAGACCACCGGTTGCAGTTGCAGCCCTTTTTGATGGCTTCCAGTTGCGGTCCACTCATGTTTCAAGTTATTTTAGGACCAGGAAAAACCGGCTGCAACTGGTTCACAACCAGACTTTCGGTTGCAAGTGAGACTAGCTACAAGTAATTAGTACTATAATTATATCCATTCCTGTCACGGTTGCACTCTCACAGTTATGACAAATATTCAATATATTTTAATACTATTCTATATAATACATGTCTACTACACTAGGGTATGGGCGTGCAGTGAGAGAGTGGTTGAAATCGAAGCTGCTTATAAGGTGTATATGGACGTGCACGGACCATTTGGCCGTGTTTGCACCTTTTGGTACGAATGCCGTTTCACACGGCTCATTTGTTTACACATGTTGACTGCTGAGCTGGCACAATCCAACTGTCCCTCTCAGCACGCTCTCGCTCATATGTATGTTTTTTTTACTGTTTCATTCTGATGCGCGCCCACAGGACTATCTCACTGCGCCCCTCTCTCGCCCCAAACGTGAGCAGAGGTGGTTTCTTTATCTCTGGGATCTCTGGGCTCGAGAGGCAGGGCACACGTACGTGCAGCTGTGGCGATGGCGTCAGCGGGGCAGCGGCCCACAGCAACAGCAACATCAACACGGCGATGGCGGCTGCAGCACCACAGCACCAGCGGCACTGGCACCGCGGCACCAGCGACACCAGCACCGCGGCACCGGCGACACCAGCACTGTGGCACCGGCGACACCAGCACCGCGGCACCAGCGATAACG
Organism: Lactarius sp. MG50; assembly: GCA_003314065.1. Lineage (NCBI taxonomy): Eukaryota > Fungi > Basidiomycota > Agaricomycetes > Russulales > Russulaceae > Lactarius > Lactarius sp. MG50. The sequence goes on along the minus strand of QLOZ01001944.1, from coordinate 22,314 downwards.
GCGACAACAGGTACGGAACCCGCAACGGCAGCGGCAGCTGTATGACGACTGGGTAGGCACCAGCGGCACCAGCACTGGTACCGGCCCCAGTGACAACGACGGCAACAGGCGTGGAACCCGCAACGCTGGTGGCAGCAGCATGAATCGGGGGCTGCACCAGCACTCGCGGCACCAGCACCAGCGCCAGTGACAATGGCTGCAACAGGCGCGGAACACACGACGGCAGCAGCAGCAGCACGAAGGCGGGGGCAGCACCGGCACCAGTGACAGCGGCGGCAACAGGCGCGGAACCCACAACAGCAGCAGCAGCAGCATGATGGCGGGGGCAGCACCGGCATCAGCGACAATGGCGGCAGTGGGTGTGGCAGCAGCAGCGGTGGCGGTGACGGCGACGGCAGCAGCGTGGCGGCGGCGGAAGGAGCACCAGCACCAGCGGGGGTACCGCGTGTTTGTTGTCATGTTATTTTCTTACTTGTTTTTTGTGTATGTAGTACTGTAGATGTAGATATAATACTGTCAATAAAAGTTCTGTTGTTTTTGTCTGGTCTGAACCAACTCGGCTGCCACGCAACTGGTTGCAACTGCCATGCAACTGGCTTAGACTGGTCACTGACTGGTCCCTCCCAGGACCAGTTGTAACTGGTCACTAGACTGCAACCAAACCGGTGTGAACCGGTTGTACACGGTCTGGTCCAGTTCAAGGTGATTTCAAGTGTTGGTACCAACCGGTCCTGGTTCCGGTTGCTTAGCTAATAGGCCAAAAAACCGGACTGGACCGGACCTTAAAACACTAGCGGTGGTGACAGATAAGGTGTCAGTGAGCAGCAATAGAATTGGTGTTGGCACCCAGTGGACTGTATGGCGCATCAGGAAAAACCTCCCCTCCTAATTAGACAAATTCTTGGAAAACCAGGGATAAGTTTCACCAAAGCCAAAAATAAATTTTCACAGTTTAGAAAATGGAGAAAAAATATTGCAAATGGGTCCTAAAAATATCTACACAGACTCACAGAGTACAAGTGCCCACAGTTTTTCACAATGTCTATTATCATTTTCATTATGTATGTACAAATCCTGTAGCTACAAGATTAAGTAGGAAATGAAAGAGAAAACCTCCCCCCTGCTGCTGCCAACCCACCATTGCCCTACCACTGCCACTCACCATCACACCACCACTGCTGCCCACCATCACACTGTTGCTGCAGCAACTGCCAGGCATGTGTGGGGCGATGAGATGTGCACAAGGCGAGATGGGGCACGTGAGGCAGAGGGGCGTGCACGGGGTGCGCGTTGCGTGGGGCAAAGGGGCGTGTGCGGGGTGGGGCAAGGTATATGGGGCGAGGTTTGCATGGGGTAAAGTGGGCGTGTGCTGGACGAACCAAGTGTGTGCGGGGCAAGGCGAGCATGTGCAGGGCGAGGCTGGGCATGCTCGGGGCAAGGCATGTGTGAGGCGAGGTGGGTGTGGGCAGGGCGAGGTTGATGCTGCTGTTGCTGCCACCCCCCACTGATGCCCTGCCACTTGCTGTTGTGCAGTTGTTGCAACTGCTGCTGTCGTTGTCACTGCCAAAAAAAGGTGTGCAAAAATAAAATTAGCACTATTATAAATTTAGAATAAGACCAGAACCTGCCGTGAAAATGGCAGGGGAGAAGGGGATCCGTCAATGCATCATGACCTGAGGGCAATGCTCTCGTGTTGCCGCTGCCATCGACGCCATTGCCACAGCAGCAGCAGCTGATGCAGCAGCCATCGCTGCTGCTGGTGATGCTGGTGCCACTGATGGTGCTGGTGTCACTGGTGGTGTTGATCCTGCTGTTGCTGGTGCCACTGGTGCCGCCAGTGCCAGTGCTGTGCTGCTGCCACTGCTGCTCTAGCCACTGCATCCACTAATGCTGTGGCCATTGCTACTGCTGTCACTGCAGCCCTCGCTGTTGCGCACTACCGTTGCACTACCGCTGCTGCCACCACCACTGCCGCGGTGTGGCGTTGGTACTGTGGAGGCCATGGTGATGGCAATGGCACAGCAGCGGCCGCAGTGACGGTGTTGGCACAGCCGCAGTGGCGGTGGCGGCGGCAACAATGATGCTGGTGTGATCATGATGGCGATGATGGGGTGTGGCTGCATTCTTGGACGCGATGGGGTCAGATTAAAGCTGGTATTACCTGGAACACATAGTTAGCATCTAAACACTGGCTATCTTACTTACCTTCCCTGTCTGTGCACTTGCACTGTATAAGGTTACTTATTCCTAAAGAAAACCAAATCATTAGTCTACAAAGCATATAACAACCACTTACATTCATGGATGTGTATGAAAAAAGAGAGTGGTTGGCAGTGATCGGTCATGTCACGATGTGACACTGCTTGTCTAGTGTGACAGTGCCTCAAAGTCATGACTTTGAACTTTTCAACACGCAACTGGCCATGTTTACCCCCCATGATCCCTTTGCAACCCTGAGTCAACTTCTGCTCAAGACGACTCACTGCATCTCTCAATCACTATCAGTCCACTTGACCACTTTTTTTTTTACTTTTCATTCCTATCTTAACGGCCTCTGACAGGTACTCAGACATGCTGCCACATCACCAACACCCCTCACTTGCAAATGTGAAGTTTTGCTCCCTTTGGGGAGGTTTCACTGACATCACCCCCCCTCTTGCTTGCAAACACGAGTTGGGGGTGGTTTCACTTTTTTTCTTTGGTTGAGACAGGGGCCATGTAGCCACCCCCATCACCATCACCATCACCGTCACTGCCACCCTCTCTCACTTGCAAACGCAATTGGGGGTGTTGCTCGACACAGCCTCCACGTCATGACCCCCACCCACAGACCCTCGCTCACAAGCATGAGGTGGGGTTCTGCCTGCAACACGACTGCGGCTGCCCCATCACAACCACTTATCCTTTTTTTTATATTATCTCTTGTTCCCACTGGCTAACAATTGCTCTCACAGGTACATGGAGCAACGCAAACAACTGTGCACCCTGTCCTCACCCTCGACCACACGTGACGGCAACTAGCTGACTCTGCAGTACCCCTAGGCCAAGCAAACACCCTCCTCAATGCCAAGTCCTGCCTGCAGGGGATGACCATGTTTTGACCCAGAAGAGAATGCGCACGGGCCCAGTCCCAGACGTGTATCATCGCCGTCGTCAGTGGCTATGTGGTAAGCAAAATCTATGTTTCTTCCTCCCTCCCTCCCTTCCCATCTGCCACCCACCATGCTGACAACACCAATTTGCAGCTCGGTGGCCTGCTGCCCGTGCAAGCTGCTGTGACCCCCACTGCCCATGACTGTGCCGATGTTCACCTCCAGCTGGTCGAATTTTGCGCTCAGCGCTGGATGCCACGTCAGGACTACCAAGCATGTCCTTCCTGTGCATGTGCACGCCCACCTTGCCCTGTGCATGCCCGCCTCCAACCCATGCACACCCCATCGTCCCATGCAACGTGCACCCTGTGCACGCCTCCTCGCTTCTTGCCCCACGCACGCCCACTTCACCCTGCGCCCGCCTGCTTCACCCCGCACCCATCCACTTGCCCTGCACCGGCCCACACACGCCTGCCTCAACCTGCACACGCTTGCCCCGCACCAGCCCACCTCGCCCTGTGCTGGCCCATGCACATCTGCCTCAACCCACGCCTGCTCGCCCCATGCCTGCTCACCTCGCCCTGTGCCAGCCCGCGCACGCCTGCCTCAACCTGCACATGCATGCCTCGCCAGCCTGCCTCGCCCTGAGCACGCCCCCTTGCCCTGTGCACCCTGCCTCACCCTGTGCATGTCCTATTGCCCGTGCTTGCCTTGTCACCCCTGCATGCCCATGTCATCCCGCATGAGTTGTGCTGTGGGTGATTGACTGGTGTGCCCCCCCCAACAGTTCTTTACTTATAATTGCAGTTTTGTGTTATACTTTCCTTTTAACTACTTCACATGTATTCATTAGTTATATGCCTCAGAAATGATACACTTGATACTCCTAACTAAGTGACTTAAGTGAGACATGAGGAATAGAAGTGATAATAGGCAGCCCTAGAGTCAACAAAATTGCCGGAAATAGCTTGCAAATTTAAGGAGAAATGTAAAATTTGGGGAAATATGCTCAAATTAGAGATAAACTGAAAGGGGGACAGTGGTATTTAGACAAATTGTCCAAATCAGCAAAATTTTGCAAATTAGAGAAAATTAGTTCTAATTAGACAGGGAGGGTTTTCCTGATGTGTTTTGGTGACAAGGTGGGGAAACTGGATGCCATCATTGCCATTATGGCCCAGGCCATCAGCGGCCAATTTGAAGACATGGATGAAGGGCAGGGAGGCAGCGCATGGCCCTGTTTGGACCTGTCTGATGTCGTGATGCAGAGAATCAATGGATAAATTGCTCACATTGTCCTTCCCGGCATAGCAACCTACACATCTGAAGTTGTGAGACCCTTGAACTCCTTTTGAAAGCGAGGTCCTCACAATATGGTGGTCCAAGATGCATGACTTGGAGTCAAGAGGATTGACAACAGGATAGATACCGAGCTCAGAAATCAAGTGTGGTAGTGTCAGGTGGACAAAGGGAGTAGTGAGGGCAGTTCGTCAAGTTGTCAGCCGGGGCATACACAGGTCTGACACAAAAGTCCATACAAAAAAGGAAATAGTTTCTGAGTTGAATAGATAGGGTGTGACACGGGTAACCCCCGGGTGGGATTTCCCGAAACCGCACCTGCACCCATCAAAACTGCACCCGAACGGTTACGGGTGCGGTTAAACCGTAAGCGTTCACAGTTTTTTTTTTAACCGCGGTTTCATCGCAGTTTTTTGCGGTTTTACAGACCCACGGGTGAATGAGGCAATAATATTAAAAAAAACCACAGCCATAAGGGCACGCGAGGAAACTACAACATAGATATATGACCCCCCAGGCCTCCCCAACCACAAGCATGCGATCTGCGAGCGCGCAGGCGGCTGTGCATGCGGCGTGCGGTGCGGCGTGCGTGAGTCGTGCGTTGTGCGGGCATGCAGGCGTCATGTGGGCGTGCGGGCGTCATGCGAGCATCGTGCGGGTGTGCGGATGTCGTGTGGGCATCGTGCGGGCGTCGTGCGGGCGTCGTGCGGGCGTGCGGGTGTCGTGCAGGTGTCGTGCGGGCGTGTGGACGTCGTGCAGGTGTCATGCGGGCGTTGTGGCAGACGTGCGGACGTCGTACGGGCATCGTGCGGGCGTGCAGACGTCATGTGGACGTCATACGGGTGTGCGGGTGGTGTGCGATCTGCCAGCAGGTGGCGATCAGCGTACGGGCGTGCGGGCGGCGTGCGATCTGCCAGCGGAGGGCGATCAGCAGGCATGCAGGCGTGCGAGCGGCCGCGTGATGGTAAGCAGCGCAACCCCTCCGACTCGCAGTTGAAGCAAGGGAGGGGAGGAGAAACCAAATATAATCTATTAAAACTAGTATCTATTTATTCTATTCTACTTGTTACATGCGGGCGATGTGCGTGTGGGTAGCCGATGTGCGTGTGTGCGGGAGATGTGGGGCACGCGGGTGATGTGCCAGTGGAGCGCACGGGCGATATAGGGCGCGTGAGGTGATATGGGGGCGTCGTTGTAACCTCGCATTAGACACGAGGAGTGGGCTGTCATCGTCAAAGACTGTTAGTATAACAAAAAAAAAAGAAAAAAAAGAAACCTATCTTGTGGTGGTTCGAAAACTTCTTGAAGTCCTTTTTGAGGGGACGGCGTTGGCGGCACTGCAGACAGAAACCCCCCTCCGTCTCGCGTTTGAAGCGAGGGAGGGGGGTGGCAGTTGGAAAACCCCACGCGTTCGTGTTTTGAGGTGGGGATGGTGGCGGCATGAAAGAAGATGCCGCGTGACTGGCTGACGCGCGGAACCGGTAAAAACAAACAAAACAAACAAAAAAACAAAAAAAAAGAACAAAATAGTTGGTAGCAAAAACACAAAGCCATAGCAGTAAAAACCGTAAGAAACCGTAACCCGCGGTTAAGGGTGCGGTTTTGCCTCGGGTGGGAAATCCCAAAACCGCACCCGCACCCATGACAAACCGTGACCGAAAACCGCGGTGTCACCCGCACCTGTGTCACGCCTTATGAATAGAAGAACATCAGATTATCACTGGCAACTACTGGGCTTTGTCTAGTGAGGCGGCATCAGCAAATTGGTCAGAAAATCATGAAGTGTTATGATGCCCTGGATCCCAACCCGCCTTCATAACACATTAGAAACCCTTTTATGACAATTGCCAAAATAGTTTATGGACCTTGTGACGAATTTCTGAGTTTATAATGGTTTTCAGCTGTTATAAGGGTAATACATTTTAGAGGTTTACAATCCATTGTAGACTATATAGGTTGTTTATCTGAATTTAGGAAGTTACGAGACAAGAAGATGAGGTATCCTGACTGTGCGGTCTGTGTCAGTTGTCTTGGCACTCATTCTGCATTATGCGTGGGCTTACACAGAGGACTCAGATGACATGTGCTTACAGAATAACGGCAACCAACAATGCAGTCTTCAGAGATGAGATTAGTTGCAAATAGACTACTCGGCGTTTGAAAGGACCCAAGCCACCAACACACTGCATGCAAAATAAGCATCAGCCCTGTCAAAGACTTGAAAAAAGTAGAATGGACTTTGTAAACCCTCCTGAGTGGTTGCGGTGTCCACCTTCTCTTCTTTAGGTGGCTTGGTTGAAAGCATGTGTATTGTGTCCTCGTATGCTGCACTAATGTCCATCTTGGCTGTTGGCAAGGCCACTTCGATGGCGTGTTCAAACATCTGCATGCTCTCACTGCAAAGTTCAAATGGACTGCTGCTGTTATCGAGCACCTTTGCAAGCTTCAGTTCCCAGCCCCATACTGCACCACTTCCCCGTGCTCACCCATCATTGTCATTGTCTGCAAAGAGAGAACTGGAGAAGCGGGCACAAACGCATGCATTGTTAAGGCTCGAGGGGCCTTCTGGCATGACTTGTGCGACTAAGCCTAGGGAAGACTTCTGGAGTGATCATGTGCGAGAGCTACGAGCACGGGATCCTGAGCAGGATGCTTGCAGCGGTCCTGACGACACGATAAGATAAGCTGAGATCTTCGGAGTATTGTGGAGTCATGGCACGTGACGAGCAGCAATCTGAGCTAAGTCATTACAGCCGACTTAGAGGGGCGTGGGAGTGAAGCTAGAGGCCCGAGTGACGACAAGGGCGATGACAAGGACAAGGGCGCTTGAGATAGCAGAGCTCAAGCGCAAGGCAGAGGGGACTAGAGGGCAAAGAACAACTCTCGATTGTAAAGAGAAGTCAAGCTTAGGGCTTGACTGTCCGTAAAGTGAGCTCCTTATATAGGAGCTCTACAGGGAATCACATGTCATCTACTACCGAGTCATAACGAAGGTAGTAGAATGTCCAAGAACATTCTGTGCTAAGTATAGTATCGAGACGAGTCAGAGCGAGTCAGGGTCTAAGTATAGTAATGGTCAGATCCGCGGATCTGGCAGTATGAGTCACTGGCCAAGCTGATCAGTCATGTTCGTATGGTAAGCAGTCCGAGAGACGCGGAGACGGGGTAAGCATGATATCGTAATCAAGAAAGAGGCGGACCGGTGGTCCGTGCAGGAGATCGTAACATGCATGCATGCACGCATGCCATGCACAAGCTCCCAAATCCCCAGTTCAACCAGAATCCACCATGTTCTCCTTGACGAATGACAGAGCTCAAGCTGGCACGGACACCAGCATGAAACAGATTCAAAAAAAAAAAATGCTTTCACCTGGGTATTACGTTCTCTTTTTTGGGAGATGGCAGAGGGGGGGAGGGGGGAGGAGCTCGTCCAGCAGCAGCAGTACGGTAGGCTACATGGAGTCAAGGTGAGGATGAGGGATGATGGAAGTGTGTGGTTTGCTAGGTGCAGGGTACGGTGCCTGGGTGTGTGCCGCAGGAGTAAGGGAGATGATCTCCTACTTTCTGTTACGATCAATGATGCTACTGCGACATTTGACAACGGCAGGAGGTGGGTCGTGCTGCTGCAGGAATAATATGGAGTGCAGAAGAGAGCTTCGACCTTTTTCCAAGTTGACTGCACTGATAAAAAAAAAAGCCTTGCATCTCAGAAACTGGGCATCGCCACCTACTCAGATTATGGTAGGCATTGGTAGCCGAGAGCCCACCTCCACCTTTTCAAGAATCTTGACACCTAATGCATTGCTGAGTGAGTTGATCCGAACCAGCGGTGTAATTCCTGTCTGAGCAGAATTTGTCTGGCGGCTTGACAGCACAGCTCAACAGACCAACACGTACCAATTAACCCCGTCACTCCGTCCAGTACCTCGTTGCTCTGCAATTCAATGGAACACAGGTTGGCCTTCGCCGCTGGACTGTCTCCCTTACATTTGCTGTTTGCAGAGACAACAGAGGATGTGATTGAGAGAGAGAAGCCGATGAGAATGCATTCAGGTAAGTAATGTCATGATGATCTGGTGGAAATACGGTTGAAGGGTGTTTCTGCGGTACCCATACATACACCTAGCCACAATTGTAATGGCACAAAAAGTGAGCCACAAATCACTCAAAGAGGAACGTGGCACATGACACTCTGCAAGAGCTCGAGGCCCCAGCCATCATTTGCTTTGCTTGGGACGAGCCTTTGCTGCACTATTCCTAGCACTGAAGTGTACTGGTTTGCTTCAACCATCACTGTGGCGTTGTGCGCAATAATGCAACAAGGCCTGGGATGGAGCCTTTCTGGGCCCAGATCATAGGTGTGAGGAGAAAGGGAAGAAGGGCCTGGTAGTCAACTGGTACGCCTCTGTATAATGTAAACATTTGTGCGAGGATCAGGAAGACGTAAGATATTCTGTGGTACTCAGGGATTGCTTCCCACCTTGAATATTAAACAACTATGCACGATTGATATCCCCTTGCAGAATCTCTGTGAAAGGTGGGAAGAGTGCAGGCTCAGACACTGTGTTCGAATCTGGTACAGTGTAGTAGGGTTCCTTCAGAGTTGAGACACCAAAGCTGAATCTCTGACTGGCACTTGGAACTTCACATTTTGATCAAAATTAGCTATCTAGGTATTGAAACAACCCTATTTAGAAGCTACTACATATTTTTTTGAATCCCAAAGTGATGTGGTAAGATATGTGTGAGCAAATCTAATGGGCGAGTCGAAAATCAGCGATCATGATTCAGGGACTTTGGGACAGCGTGACAGGCTGTGACATACCGATGGCAGCAACAATGGGGAGTGAATTGCCTCCTCTTGTCACTTTGTGGTGGTTGTTGAGTGTCATGCTTTCCCAAAACCTCACAGTGGGCTCAATCTTGGAGAAAATACCTTGATTCAAAGGCTGGACTTGTAGGTAGGATACCAAAGTACCCTATCATGTAAAGAAAGTAAATGTATGAGGTGGTCCAATAGTCTTCAGAGCAAATCCTTTCACACCCAGCAATAATTGACAAAAATCGGACCTTCTCATAATTTCTATAATTACAACAGGATTGAGTAAATTTTGCAGAAATTTCTTTATGGGTGTCTCAAGGAGCCATACTGTCTCAAGGAACCCTACTGTACTGCTGCACCAATGAAGCTTTGGCATACCGTCAGCGCGTGGGCATGAGGAATCAATACAAGACTCACAAAATAAGTGCCAAGATGCTCTCAAAGATGTATTGATCAAAGTTTGGATTGCTCGGATTCCTTGCAATGATGCGGAGAATGGGAACAAGCCATTGCAGCACATTCACGCATCCTTTGCCCAGTCTGTTTTCAGTGTTTTGCCGTTACAATCACCCTTGTGACACCTGGTCCACTATGGTTGAAACTCGTGTGATCTGGGGAATTAAATTACAGACGCATAGCACGTGAGGAAATCATTTTCTGCGACTCACTTGGGACTTGATTGTGCTTCAATCTTGGCAAGGAGGATGTCCAGGAGTTGAAGAGCGATCGATTGAACGTCCATGGGTGAAAACCTACAGAAGATCTGAAAAGAAAGAAAGGGGTTGGCATGGTGTGGGGAACATACATCAGCATCGTGGAATCACCCGGGTGTCACATTGGTCGTATGCCACCATGTCATGTGACTCGAGACAACTGGAGAGTAGGGCAGCATGGAAACTAGCTGTTCCTTAGTGAGCTGTTTATGATAGGGGTGAGCATGCAGGTGGGTGCGTGGTTATCATGATTAGGAAGGTCCTTCACGCACCTGATAGTGGAACATGTACAGGTATTGGACCACATCGACCTGCAGCACAGGGTACTGCTGGCGCCCACCTGAAGATTGCGATAGATGATTTCTGCAAACAGCTGCACAATGTCCACGTTCGGATTCATAGCTGTCACACCTTGCTGTGGGTGTGCCAACCACCATCAGCCTACTAGGCTTGGCATGTGTCGGGGATCGTCATGCACTGTCAGCATCCCACTACGCATCACGACAGACTCAAAGAGATATACTGCAGCATCTCTATTCTTCCAGGCATCCTCACCGCCCTGCGCAGCCTCTATCAGTGCACAAGAGATCCACTCAAAAGCAACCACGGTTATTGTGATCTCGCTTCCCCAGCCTATGCCAACCAATATGTCATGATAAGTGCCAGAGCAAATCAAGGTAGAAATGAAGCGGAGAGATTGAGACACAAGCTATGAATATTTTGTGTGAGGGTTGCTCTGTGGGCTTAGGAGGGGATAAGAAGTGGCATTAAGTACCTGGTCGTACGCAATATCAAATCACTTGCCACCACCAACGAGCTCCCAGACCTTCTTGACAAAGGCTCCAACTGACGGAGAGCGTGCGAGCATCTTGGGGTATAGTTTGACATATAACTAATGCGCACTTGTGTATACGGAAGAGATCCGATGAGGTAGTGTACCTCAGTGATCTTGAGTATAGCTGTGTGGATTTTGGAGGGAATAGAGGGTAGGTTCCTCCGGCTGGTGCATCTCAGTTCTAACCACCAGGGATACATACACCCATCTGAAGTTTGGGTGGATTCCATTCCATGAGCCACATGAGGTAACCTGTCTCGCCAACAAAGAATATTTCATGGCCATCCCAAAACTCAGGAGTGAGATCCTGACAAATGAGATTGTAGAACAATTCCACAAGCACAGCCATAGTCTGCACGACCAGTTGACCCGGGGAAGGAACAAGTCGCGATATTGTTAACTTGAAGAGCCTGAAGTAGGAGGGGAGGATTTTGAGTGGACGAGTTTGATGATTGACCAAAATGCATCTGAGTGGGCTTGGGAATGCCACGAATGGAAGATCGAATGGGCAGTTTCTAAAACACCAAGGTTGATGTTAAAATCGTTGCCACTGAGGCATTGCACAAGTTGTGGCCAGTAGGATGGTAATAATGAGAAATGAGGAGTAACTTACGATGACGAAGGGGTAACGTACATCAATGAGATCGGGCCATCATCCAGGAAAATCTAGCTCAGCTATCAGGGAGACAGACTCAGAGATCTGTGTGCAGATAGGCTTTTCATTTGTGCCAGAAAGGGTGATCATCGCAGGGACAAGTTGAGGCTTGATGTTAGGCTCAAGCGTGGCCTAGTGCACGACGTGTGCGTCTGGTGGGTTCTTCGCTTGATCTAGCTCAAGCCTAGGCTTCTGGAGACTCTGGGAGGGCCTGGAATGTGCAGGCGAAGAGAGGGTTTACAAGTGCACGAGTGCTGGCGAAGCACGAGTGCGAAGAGGACAGTTCTTCTTGGCACAGGTGAAGATAATCGGAGTTCGACTATTATCTCCTAAGCCAAGAGGGACAGTGAAGGCTAAAGCTCTCAGAAGATCCTGAGAGGGACTCTAGCTTCAGGACGGGTGGAACTAACTTGATTGCTCAAGAAGTCGAGTCTGGAGTCCATACAGCTAGGACGATGTACTATAAGTACTGGTTAGGGTCGAGGGTAAGTAGAGGCACGTCATAGATAAGTTATGAGGTCACTAGTATGGGTACAGGGTAGGTAGGAGGAGAACGCGTCACAGTACCAGGGCATAGGGCCAAGGTGCGTCATAATCGGTGGTCAGTAAGCAGTAGGAGAGGGGCCTGGAGGCCATGGGTCGAGGGTAAGGGTGCAGGGTCAGTTAGTAGTACAAGGCGAAAGAAATTTGTACAGTAAGCAGTCCAGATCGTAACACTTGAGAGCCTCCTTGTCCGAGACAGAGATAGGGTATTTGTTAAGGCTCAAGGGGCCTTCTGGCATGACTTGTGCAACTAAGCCTAAAGCGTTTAAACAGGAAGGTCACGTGTGACGATGGGGAGCATGGGATCTGAGCAAGGCACTTGCAGCATCCTTGACGATGTGAGAGAGTAAGCTGAGTTCTTCGGAGTATTGCGAAGTCACGAGGTGCATGTGACTCAGAGCAATCTGAGCTAAGTTGTTACAGTCAACTTAGAGAGACATGGGAGTAAAGCTAGAGGGCCCTATGGCAAGGAGGGCAGTGACTAGAGCAAGAGAGCGACTTGAGGTAGCAGAGCTCAAGGCGCGGGACAGGAGGGACAAGGAGATGGAAAGCAAGGTCAGGTCTCGATTGTGAAACTAAGTCAAGCTTAGGGCTTGACTCTGCGTAAAGTGGACTCCTTATATAGGAGTCCTACAGGGAGTCATGTGTCATCTACTACCGAGTCATAACGAAGGTAGTAGAATGTCCCGGAATGATTTGTGCTAAGTATAGTACTCATACTCGTCAGAGTGAGTCAGGATCTAAGTATAGTAGTGGCCTGATCCTCGGATCAGGTGGCATGAGTCAGTAGCCAAGACAATCAGTCAGCGAGTCGTAATCACGTATAGTAAGCAGTCCATGAGTCACGAACAAGGGGTAAGCATAGTATCATAAGCAGTCCCACTCACTACGGGAAGGGGGTCCGGGTAGTCCGTGTGGGAGATCGTAACAGTATGCCCTCCCCTAAGGGAACAGCTGCCACACTGTTCTAGTCAGAGGTAGCAGGCTCGCCAGTCAGAGCGTGGCCCACGTCGTTGGCGTCAGGGGAGGACTTGGGTTTGCAGGGGGTCTTGCACTGCAGGAGGCACACCATGCACTGGTGGACGGGAACAGGAGTGGGGGCAACTGGGGGCACGCGGGGGCGTGGAGGTGTGGCTGGGATGGTCATGAAGTGAGTGTGGAGGGGCACGTGAATGGGGAGGTTCGCGGCAATGTCGGTCTTGTGGGTGGCTGGGCGGCTGCAGAGCCAGTAGGACATGGAGGGGAGGATTGGCCGCTTGAGGATCTGGTTGAGCTTTGGGCCGATGCGTGACATGACCATGGCGTCAAACAGGCGCATCTCTATGATGCGCAGCTCATCTCTGAGCTTGAAGCAGCGGCGTACTAGGTCAGTGTCTGCGGCCAGCTGGGAAGTGGAATACTCGGCCCGATGGGCCGGGGTGGCAAGGAGGTGATTGTACTCCTGTTTGACCTGGAACTGGAGTCGTCGGATGGTGATGCAGTAATGGTGGACCTCTGCAGTCACGCCTGCGTTGCAGAGGCCGTCTAGGAGTCGGTCGATGTGGTGTCGGTGCTGGTGGCTCCCTTCCAGGGCCATAAGGTCCCAATTGTCTACTTCTGGAAGGTGAGCTTCAGGGCAGGGTTTAGCGAAGAGGGGCTCAGCATAAATGGGGGATGTGGTGGTCAGACAGCCCAAGACCAGGGGCTCATCAATGCGGGTGAAGTGTGTGTAGTACTGGGCCGGGACTAGTTGATTGTTGTGATCGGGGACAAGGATAACGTCACGTTCACCTGGATTGTCAACAAGTCAATCCCATCGCAAGAGATAACCAGCGTGGCTGAGCGCGCTGTCCTGCTGACCATGGCTTGGATCTCTGGTGCCACCGTGGGGGCGTGGAGCTGCTCCAGTGCTTCTTCCTTGACCAAAGGGGGTGGCAGCGATGTCTGCATAGCTGCATGTGATCCTGAAGCGAGGGGCAGGGACTGATCCCGGTGGCAGAAACTGGACAGCGCAGGCAAGGTCATTGTTGGCAGCTGGTAGTACGGTTGTGATGGTGGCTCTGATGGGCGGCGCTGCACGAAGGCTGGGGTTGGCTGGTTGAGGTGGCTGAGGGCGTGGGATGGGGGCGGTATCGGTAAGGGCGGAACTGATGCTCGAGACGGGGGAGGGGCTCCAGGTGGCATGGCCATCTCTGATCTGGACAGGGGTGTTACAAATTCCGCAGAAGTTGTCTGAGCTGAGTGGGTGGTCTGAGAGGTCGGGGGCAGAGTGGAGGCTAGGGACATGAGTACTTCGTTGAGAATGTGGTCTACTTCCTCCATGAGCTCTGGTGCTGTTGTTGTTGCTGCTGCTGTTGTTGTTGCTGCTGCTGTCAGTGTCGCGGATGGTGAGTACTCTGGCGGCGAAGGGGATGTCCTCGGAGCTCGACTGGCCATCATTTTTCGTGGTGGTTGGCGATGGTGGGGGTGAGTCCTGGGCATTGGGACCTTCTTGGATGTCGAGTTGTTGGTTTTTCGGTGAGCCATGGGTGGACATGGAGAGAGGAATAGGCTGGTGGTGGTGTCTGGGATGAGAGGGAGGTGTGGGGTGAACTGGGAGGCGAGGATCTGAGGGCAGTCAAGGCATGTCTTAAGTAGGTCCTCCTTATCGCGGTGGGGTTTTCTTGGTGGAATTGTTGGAGTAACTGCATGGAATTTTTCAAGTTCTTCTGAGGTTCCCATGTGTCTTCTGCTGCGGAGTACCCTTTCCATCTGACTTGGTACTGTGGTTCTTTGGTTCTTCCGTATCGGTGGTATTCTAGGATGGCCTCAACTTCGTACTCTGCTTCTCCATTGATGACATCTGGAGGCAGTTCTGTGAAGTTGGGGCCATGTTCTTTTGTCTCTATGTATGGGGTGAGGAGGCTGGCATGGAAAACATTGTGGACTCGCCAGAGCCTCCACTGCGGGGGAATTGTGACTTGGTATACTACTGGGGAGATGACTCTGGTGATTGCGAAGGGGCCATATCATCTTTGAGTGAGTTTTGCGCTTGGTTGGGTGATGTGGATGTGCTTCCCTTTGAGCCAGACCTTCTGTCCTTGGACGAACGGCTTAAATCGTGCTCCCTTTCTTGAGCTGATAAGGGACTGGGCATTCATCATTGTGGTCTGGGTGGCCTTCCGGCTCTGGTCAATGCAGTCTAGGCGTTCCTGGAGGGACGGCATCTTCTCGGATCTTTGTGGTTGATGGGTGCGCGGTACATGGCCCATCAGGAGCTGGAATGGCACTTGCTTCGTGGTACTGCTGGGCCAGGCATTATGGATGTATTGCGCAGTTGGCAGGAGGGCGGCCCAGTTGTTCTGTTGGTGGTTAACATAGATGCAGAGGTACTGCTCCAGCCACTGGTTGGTGCGTTCGGACTGGCTGTCTGTCTGGGGGTGGTAGGCCGTGCTGATGTTCTGCTCTATGCCAAGCATCTTGCACAGTTCGCAGGGGAAGTGGGAGGCAAAGTGTGTGCCTCTGTCGCTAATGATTTTTCAGGGGATGCCGTAGTGGGGAAAGACATTCTGGGCATAAAGTGTGGCGATTTCTGGGGTGGTCATGGCTTCTCGACATGGAATGAAGATGGCGGCTTTCGAGCAGTCATGATCTGTGACTGTCAGGATGGAGTCGAAGCCATTGGACTGGGGTAGTTTGACGATGAGGTCCAGGGCCACTGTCTCGAATGGTAGCGCTGACGGGTTGGCCATGATGGGGACGAGGGGCGGCTGAGGCTTCGTAGTGTTGGCCTTCATGGCCTGGCATGTGGCACAACCTTTAACATAAGTGAGGACCATTTCTTTGAGGTTTGGCCACCAGTAGTCTTTGGTGATGAGTAAGCAGGTTTTCAAAATTCCGGGGTGGCCGGCCGTTGCCGAATCGTGATAGAGGGAGATCACCCCCCTCTGAAGCTCGTTGTCTGCCACGACAACCAGGCGATCCTTGTGCCACCAGCCTCCACCAGGGCGGCATTCGAGAGGGAAGGTTTTGGCCCAAGTGGCCAAGGTGGTCTGGTGATCGTGCTGGGCGGCCAGGGTGCGTTCCTCCAGGTCTACTATGGAGGCAGTGTTGGTGAATAGCTGGTTGGGGAGGGCAACAATGTCTTCATTATCACTGCTAGCATCATTGAAGTCCAGGCGGTGGGAGAGGGCATCAGCGCAGTTTGAAGCACTGGGCTTGTGTACGAGGGTGACGTCATAGTCACCGAGAGTGAGGATGTAGCGCACAATTCTTCTGTTGATTTTCTGGGGTGCGTGGTAGTACTGGAGGTTCTTGTGGTCAGTAATGACCACAACTTGGTGTTGGGTGCCCATGAGCAAGTGGCGCCAGTGTTCTAGGCCGTGCACGATGGCTAGGAACTCCCTGTCCCAGATAGGGTAGTTGTGTTCTGTGGTGGTGAAGGTCTTAGAGTCATAGCCAACTGGTTGGCGGCGGCCTTGGGGGTCGTATTGGTACAGGATGGCTCCTGTGGCATTCTGGGAGGTGTCCACTTCAAGTTTGTAGGGACATGCTGGGCTAGGCTGCCAGAGGATTGGATTGCTGGTGACTATCTCAATTAGCTGATCCACGGCAGCAGTGCACTCGTCTGTCCAGATGAAGGGGACACCTTTCCTTAGGAGTGCTGTGAGTGGTCACGTGATTTCAGCGAAGCCCGGTATGAAGGGGCGCTGGTAACCTAAGACTCCCAGCATCAACCTGAGCTGTTTGACACTGGTGAGCTTGCGTGGCCACTCCTTGATTCCTCTCAACTTGCTGGATTCGATGCACAAGGATTCACCATCAATGATTAAGCCAAGGTATTCCACTTTCCTTTGTTCGAAGAGGCACTTCTGGGGTTTAAGGAAGGAGTGCTCTTCCATCAGGTCGAGGAGTTTGTGCACAATCTTTCTGTGCAGGGCATGGTCTAGGGGGGTCGCGATGAGGATGTCGTCCATGTACACAAAGATCATCCTAGGGTACTTGAGCTTTAGTGGGCGAAGTAGCCTGTCCATGACCTGCTGGAAGGTGCTGGGGGCATTGCATTGTCCAAAGAGCATGACACGAGGTTCAAACAGTCCTTGTGGCATTTTGAAGGCAGCCTTCCATTGGTTGCCGTCCTTGATTCGCATGTTGTGGTATCCCCACTGGATGTCAAACTTGGTAAACAAGGCGCGCCCTTCCAGGTCTCTCGTGAGGATGTTGATATCTGGCAGGGGGTAGACATCTCTAATGGTCCAGCTGTTAAGCATGTGATAATCCTGGACAGGGTGAAGGGATCCATCCTTCTTCTTGATGAAGAAGAAGGGGGCGGTGTAGGGTGACTTGGAGAGGCGTATGTAGTCTTTGTCGAGGTGCTCTTTGATCCATGCGTCTGTGGCAGCCATTTCTTTGGGGTTGAGTGGGTAGACCTTGCAGTCCAAGGTTGCGGGAGCGTCTGGTTTCAGCTTGATGGCATGGTCGTCTTCTTGACTAGGCAGGAAGCGCTGTGCTTCCTTTTCTGAGAAGACTCGCCAGTGTCGCGCATACTCTTGTGGCATGTTGGTGGCTGTAGGGGCCACTTGTTCTTTATGGGCGCGAATTGCCCATTCCTGTGCTATGTTGGTATGGTTGATCTGGAGGACTAGGCTATCTCCTTCCTCCCATTGTGTGGCATGCAGGGTGTGTCCGAGGAACTGTGCATAGTGAAGCAGGGTTCTGGGTTGGTCCGGTGCCTTCCTACTAGTCGCGGCTAGGGTGATGGGTCCTCCTGCTATCGTTTTCTTAGTCCAATCGATGGCGGGGTTGAATGTGTGGAGCCAGGGGAATCCTAGAATGGTCCGGTCTCGTCCTAAGTTGGCGAGGTAAAATCGCTGGACCTGTTGCTTCTTCCCTTGTGTGATGAGGAGGGAGCCCCTTCAGTGCAAATATCCGCTACAAGCATAGTTAATACAGTGACATTATATCGTCTAAGACATCCCAGCAGATATCCACTGGATTTCAGATAGTATATGTGCTTTATAGATCAGCAGAATGGTATTTAATACATGTTTGTAACATGTCTGACGCTTACTAAGAGACTACATCAGGGGAACTCAATTTTCCTTAATGGGTCTTAATGTTCTTAAACCTCAATTAAGCTCAAATAAGACAACTAAGACAATGTCACATCTTATTTTGCACTTAGAGATTTCATGGTTAAGAGAAGTTTAGAAACTAAGATTATTCTAAGGAACTAAGTAAGTTAAGAACTGTATTTCTATTAAGTACAGTGAGAGTATTAAGCAACCCACAGATTTTATAGTGTATGTTCTAATAGAAAAACATACCCATGCCATTACTGTTGTTGCTGCTGTTGCCACTGCCACCATTGCAATTGCCATCACTGCAGCAGCCACGGCAATGGTGCTGGCACGGTGGCAGCGCCAGCATGGCAGCGGCCGTGTGATGCGGCACGACGGTGGTCGCGGTGATGCCGCACCAGCGGCCGCGGCGATGGTGCCGTGGGTGCTGGTGCGGCGACGCTGCAGGTGCAGCAGCGGCCGGTGATGACGCTGGGACGACAGCGGTCGCGGCGACGCTGCTGGTGCGGCAGCAGCAGCGGCGACGGCGCGGCGGGTGCTGGTGCGGCGACGCTGCTGGCGCAGCAGCAGCCGGTGACGACGCCAGGACGGCAGCGGTCGCGGCAACGCTGCTGGTGCAGCAGCAGCCGCGGCAACGGTCCGGCGGGTGCAGATGTGGTGATGCTGCCGGCACAGCAGCGACCGGTGACGACGCTGGGATGGCAGCGATCGTGGTGACGCTGCTGGTGCGGCAGCAGCTGCGGCGATGGTGCGGTGGGTGCGGGTGTGGGTGCGGGTGCGGTGATGCTGCCGGCGCAGCAGCGGCCGTTGACGACGCTGGGACGGCGGCAGTAGCGGCGACGGTACTGGTGCAGCAGCAGTCGCGGTGACGCTGCTGGCACGGTGGCAGCGCTGGCATGGCAGCGGCCGTATGACGCGGTACGATGGCAGTCATGGTGACACAACTGGCACGGCGGCGGCGGCGATGGTGCGGGTGCGGTGACACTGCTGGCATGGCAGCGGCAGCGGCGATGGCGCTGGCGTGGCGGCGGCAGCGGCGGCGGGCACGGTGGCGCTGCTGGCACAGCGGCGGTCACATTGACTGCGCTGGCACGGCAGCGGCCGTGGTGACGCTGCTGGCAAGCAGCGGTCGCGTTGACAGTGCTAGCGCAGCAGCGGCGGCGGTGACGATACTGGGCAGCTGCGGCGGTGGTGATGGCGCTGGCATGGCTACATCCTGGATGATGCGACGGGGTCCAGCTGGAGGTGGGGTGTGGTATCCTATGCATTACCCCAGGCTGGAACACATGGTCAGCATCTAAATACTAATTATCTTACTCACCTTCCCTATCTGTGCAGTTGCACTATGATACCTAAAGACAATTAAAGAGTTAGTCTAGAAAACAGATAGTAACAACCAACTTACGAGAAGAGTGCGGTTGGTCGCAGCCTGAGTGGTCACAACAGTGACACATATGCTTGCTAGTGTGACAGCGCGAGAAGTTGACTTAGAAACTTTTCAACATTCAACGTTCACCCCTCACGATCCTACCAGGGCCCTCAGGGCTTTTTTTTTCTTTTTCTTTTTCTTTTTCTCGTTATATCATTCCTAGCTGACAATAACCTCGTAGGTACACGGCGCCCTGCCGTCACGTCGACAACCCCCCTTGCTCACAAATGCGAGCCTGGGGTGGTTCAACTCGCACATGACGACGTTTCGCCCCATCACCGTCACCACCCCTTCTTGCCCAGAAGCGCGAGCTGGGGGCCTTTTTTTTGGTTCATATATTATTCTTAACTAACAATCGCCTCTCCCTCACAGATACACAACGTGTCGCTGACACCCCTCGCTCGCAAATACGAGGCGGGTTTTTCCCCTATGACGAGGTCGCCTGTTACGCTCAGCCTTGGGCGTTCTTAGCGGCGTGCTGTCTGTGACTTGGTTCAGCCCAAGTCCTGCTTCGTGGGGTAGTACCGCGGGTACTGTGGACGTTATACTGTGGTTCTCCTATTGATTGCTGAGGCTCAATACGTAGGCCTTCTGGTGGTGCACTAGTGACTAGGTGCACAAGTGTTCTGGCGCACTTGGTGACTCAAGCGCAAAGGTGTGAGGGGCCAAAGGTTCCCTGAATACAAGGGAGGAGAAACAAGGGGGTGGAGCAAGAAGCGGAGTGTACTGGTGGTCCTTTGGGGTCTGTTCTGGTTCGTTCTAACCAAGGGTCACTCTGCAGTGATTCCAAGGGGTCTGGTATTCGTAGGCTGATCAGAAGAGGTCGAGTCTGAGTTCTACATGTCCAAGATGCGTACTACTTATAGTAAATCGTCGAGGCCCCTATCAAGAGAGACGCGTAAGTGTCAGGGCATAGGGCCCATGTCGTCATAGAGGTCCAGAGCACACGCCATAAGGGCGCGGCAGCGTTCTAGTTCAATCTGATGGGCGCTTGCAAGGAATGATGTCAAGGGTCAGTCTAAGCGTCCAATCATTCAAGAGTCCGTTATCGTAGTGACGCGCGGCTTCCACACACGCCGGGGCACGTCTGCACCATGCCCTAGGACCTAGGGAACACGCCTTCAGCGTGCGGTGATGTGCCGATGTGATATGAGACACGCATGCACCTGCAGTGCCATGCGTCTGCCACAACCATGCGCTCGTAGCATGAGGCTAGGAGCTCCTTCCTAATTAGTCCAGTTCAATGTCAGTTCCTGTCTCGTACAGTAATTCAGTCGTGTGGCATCGTAGGGCCTCCCAGGGAGGTCCCAATTCCATCCTTGTCTTGTTAGGTACCTTGTCGCGAGTCCCAGAGACCGTGCAAGGGCTAGTTCAGTGCACAGGGGCAGCGTGATCGTAACATCGCCGCCACATCACCGCCACCACTCCCTCTTGCCTACAAGCGTGAGCTGGGGTGGTTTCTCTCCTACGCCCCGCTGCTACGTCGCCGCCGCGCCCTTCTCTGCATCGCCACCACGCGCCGCCGTGGCCTTTGCTGCGTCGCCACCACGCGCCGTGCCGTCCCTCGCTGCATCGTCACCACGCGCCGCGCCGTCCCCCGCTGCGTCGCCACCACTCGCCGCGTCGCCACCACGCACCGCCGTGTCCCTCGCTGCGTCGCCACCACACGCCACCACGTCCCTCGCTGCCACCACCACACACCCCATTATATAAATAGTTATATTGATAGATTAATTAGAAAAGCCATTTGTACACTACTAGTTTCAATTGGATGAATTTAACATTGCTTAAATGCTCACTGGTCTCTTAAACTTGCTTGAGTGATTGTAAATGTGCCTTATGTGTATGCTTACTTCTGCCTTAGGTATGTGCTTATGGCTGTCTTAGTTGCATGCTTACTTCAAGCTGTCAATTAAGCAAGGATTAAGAAACCGACCCTCCTGAATTTCAGTCAGATTTTTCTTAATGACAAGTTGCTTAATTCTTCTTAATGATGACTTTAAGATGCATTAAGATGCATTAAGGAAATTTGAGTTCCCCTGATGTATCTGGCTGTCCAGCAATGGATATTAGGTATCTGACTGAATGTAATTGGCGGATTGTTATATATCACATTCACTGGGTGTAGGAATTGGTCCGCCTGACAGCCTAACCAATATACTATGCTGGTGTTGTCTGATAAGGTGGACATGTTTTAAATATTGACTCATTGAAGATGTTAGTTCGGCTGACATCTCAATCAATGTTGTCTGAGTGTCTAGTCGGATTAGGCGGACAGTGATTGAATATCCACTGGGTGTAGACATTGGTTAGGCTGACACCCCAACGAATATCGCATGAGGTCTGGTTGGATTAGGCAGACACTGACTGAATATTCACTGGGTGTAGATATTGGTCAGGCTGATATATCAACCAATATTGCCTGAAGGTCCAGTCTGATTAGGCAGACATTGACTGAATATTCACTAGGTGTAGATATTGGTTAGGCTGACATCTCAACCAATATTACTTGAGTGTCTGGTTGGACTAGGCGGACAGTGATTAAATATTCACCAGGTGTAGACATTGGTCAGGCTGACATCTTAACCAATATTTCCTGAGGTCTAGTCAGATTAGGCGGACATTGACTGAATATTCACTGGATGTAGATATTGGTCATGCTGATATCCCAAACAATATTGCCTGAAGGTCCGGTCGGATTATGTGGACACTGACTGAATATTCACTAGGTGTAGACATTGGTTAGGCTGACACCTCAACCAATATTGCCTAAGGTCTGTTGGATTAGGCAGACACTGACTGAATATTCACTGGGTGTAGGTATTGTTTAGGCTGACATCCCAACAAATATTGTCTGAAGGTCCTGTCGGATTAGGCGGACGCTGACT
>QLOZ01001943.1:0-11467 GCA_003314065.1 Lactarius sp. MG50 | reverse complement strand
GTTCTGTGAACCTAGTGAGTTCCCCAATGCTGTTCTTGCTTCCATCTGCGTTTCATAGCTTTCTCGGACGTCTGAGGGGCAATGTGGCGAGTCTGTGTTGTTTAATGAAAGCGGGGCTAACGAAGTTTTCTGTTGCTCCACTGTCTAGGAAGGCAGGGAGTGCAGCCTTGACCGTTGATGTGTGTAACTGAGCTGGGATATGCATAGATTTGATTCTTGGTAGATACACATCACGACAAAACATGGCCTGAATACTGGCCAATGTATTCAGGCGTTTGGAAAACCCTGACTCTCCCACATTTGTCCCATCTTGTTATAATCTTCGTCATTGAGAGCGGCCATTGCTTTGAGAATGGAGTCTGGGGTGGCTAGGCCTGCAGGTGTAGGGATGGTGATGATCTCCTCTTCTTCTGCATACTCCTGCACTTCCTGTGTCTCCTGGACTTTGGCGACGCGTGCACGTCCCTGCTTGCGCTTTCTAACTGGGCATGCATTTGCAAGGTGGCCTTGCTTCTCACACTTGTAACAGCGGCCTTCCTTACGGAGGCGGGCCTTCTTTTCATCACTGATAGTGGCCCTGATGTGGTCAACCTCCATGGGGACTGGTCCTGTCTGGCTAGGACATGGGGGTGCTTGCTGACAAGGTGCATACTGCTGCTGGCGAGGTGCATACTGCGGCTGGGGGTGGAAGCCATGCTGCTGGAATATGAAGGGGCGGCGCGTCTGCACCACTGGAGGGTGTTGTTGTCTCTGTTGCTCCAGGATGCCTTGTGTGATCTGGTGGTGGAGGTAATTGGTGTGTGCAGAGTTCTTCCACTCTTCCCAAGTCATGGGGGGCGGCCTCTCACTGAGGCATGCCTGCAGCAATCCTTGGGGGAGGCCTTTCCAAAAGTACCATGCAAGGGCAGGATTATCAAGGGTGATGCCTCCTCTCTCTGCGAGCTCCTCAAACTGGACAATGTAGTCATCAACTCCCTTGATGGGATCCATCCTGAGGGTCAGGAGGTCGCGCTGTGCCCTCTGAGGGGCAGTGACATCGCTATAATCAAGGAGGAACCTTTCTTTGAACGATTCCCAAGGGTCATTATTGAGAATCTGCCCTCTGGAGACCTGCTGGAGCCATTTGAGATGTTGGCATGCCCAACCATCAACGTTTGGTCCTTTGATGAGGGTGAGGGCATGCAATACACGGTTATCTCCTTGGGCAATGGCTGCAGAGAAGCGATTGAGGAAGTGATAGTTTTCCAATTCTAGCATAAACTGTTGCACATCCTTGCGCTCCCCTGTGAATATAGCTGGGGGTTGCCCTATGAGCTTCACATCTGCATTCTGGGGGGCTGGGGCAGCCAGGTTGAATCCTGGGAAGCCAGGGAGCCCTGGCGGTCCTCCCCCAGGTGGCCCTCCTCCTCCGGGTGGTCCTCCTCCTGAAGGTGGTCCTCCTCCGGATGGTCCTCCTCCTCCAGGCAGTCCTCCTCCTCCAGGTGGGAGGGGCTCTGCGGGTGCTGAGGGGTTAATCCTAGTGATATTGGCATACAATAAGGTGCTGGCGAAGCGTGCTGGTGCCATGGTAACAGTCTGTGTAGACATAACTTGTATTGGTTCTTCTTCAATTGGGCTTGGGTCTCTGACTTGTTGCGTTTCTATGCCAAAAAGTGCCTCTCTAACTTCGCTGGTGAAGGCGGTTGTGTCGTCCTTTAAGTCTCCTAGCTCCTGTGGTTGTCCTAGTACTGGGAATCAATGTCTTGCTTCTGCGTAGGCGTAGTGTTGCCTCTTGTTGCTATCGTATGCAATTTCGTACCACTGGCCTGCTACGTGATGCACAGGGTACGCCCCTGTTACGATCACGCTGCCTCTGTGCATTGACCTAGCCCTTGCGCAACATCTAGGGCATGACACGGGTTTTTGCTGATTTGTTTTCCCACGGTCCCTGGAAGGTCAAGTTTTGGATGAAATTCTTAGTTGAGGAGTGAAACTGATAGAGAATTGATTGAGCTATATCTCCACCAAATCTCAACCAATTTGGATGATTATTGGTGTGTCAGGAAGCAAAACACTGTGGAAAATTGTGCAGTTTCTCAACCCGTACAGTTTTTCACAATGTTTTGCTTCCTGACACACCAATAATCATCCAAATTGGTTGAGATTTGGTGGAGATATAGCTCAATCAATTCTCTATCAGTTTCACTCCTCAACTAAGAATTTTGTCCAAAACTTGACCTTCCAGGGACCGTGGGAAAAAATTTAAGCCAAAACCCGTGTCATGCCCTAGCAACATCTAGGACTTGCAAGTTGGCTACCAGACAAGACAAGGATGGAATGTGGACCTCCCTGGGAGGCCCTACGATGCTATATGATTGAATTACTGTACAACAAGAGAACTGACACTGGATTGGACTAATTAGGAAGGAGCTCCTAGCCTCATGCTATGAGCGCATGGTTGTGGCAGATGCATGGCACTGCAGGTGCATGTGTGTCTCACATCACATCAGCACATCACAGCATGCTGAAGGCGTGTTCCCTAGGTTCTAGGGTATGGTGCAGACGTGTTCCGGCGTGTGTGCAAGCCGCGCGTCATTACGATAACGGTTTCTTAGATGATTGGATGCTCGGACTGACCCTCAACATCATACCTTGCACGCACCCATCAGAATGAACTAGAATGCTGCCGCGCCCTTATGGCGTGTGCTCTGGACCCTTATGACGACATGGGCCCTATGCCCTGACACTTACATGTCCCTCTTGATAGGGGCCTGACTGGTTTACTATAAGTAGTACACATCTTGGACATGTAAGACTCAGACTCAACCTCTTCTGATCAGCCTACGAATACCAGACCCCTTGGAATCACTGCAGAGTGACCCTTGGTTAGAACGAACCAGAACAGACCCCAAAGGACCACCAGTACACTCCGCTTCTTGCTCTACCCCCTTGTTTCTCCTCCCTTGTATTCAGGGAACCTTTGGCCCCTCACATCTTTACACTTGAGTCACCAAGTGCACCTGCACAACTTGTGTACCAGTGACACTTGTGCACCACAGAAGGCCTACATATTGAGCCTTAGCAATCAATAGGAGAACACCAGTTGGCCTACATCTTGAGCCATAGCAATCAAGAGGAGAACTACAGTTATAACGTCCACAGTACCAGCGGTACTACCCCACAAAGCAGGACTTGGGCTGAACCAAGTCACCAGATAGCATGTCACTAAGAACGCCCAAGGCTGAGCGTAACAGCCCTGACTTTGGATCTGTTGGGGAGGATGCTGAGGAAGTAGTGTCCTGTCCATGGGATTGTTCCTTCAAAGTGCATGGATTCTGTTCCTTCGTGGAAGAATATGACTCTCTGGTCGTCTTCTTTGTTGTCTTCTGGACAAAGGGCAAGTGTAAACGGCTTGAACTTCAGGTCAACTGGGGATGCCATGATGATCTCTCTCTTGGGGAGGTTGGGGAACTCCAATGTACTGGCTAGGCTTGGTAGCTCAAGGGGTCCAACGTGGACTGATAAGTCTGTTCTAATGTCACGCCCATGTTCTGGGCGTACCTCCACTGGCAATGGAGGGGGCATAGGTGACGAGGGAGACTGAGGATGTGAGAGCGGCAAGAGGTCTGCATACCTCTCCCTAGCTGGAGTACTCTTGTGATGTCTGATACTGAGTCCCTTCCCCTTCTTAAGCATCAAGCAGTGATACTTCTAAGGGCGTGACATCTGGCAATCGGCCAGAGGAGCGATGGTTCACAAGAGAGGACACAAGACCGTTCACTTGGTTGAGATTACAAGAGAACAGACTTAGGGTCTGTTCTAAGCATACTGCGCGATATAAGTACAAGTAGTTACAAGTCAGACCAAGTCATAGTGAGTCATAGTGTCCCTAGGACACTAGTAAGCAGTCCAAGTCATTGGGAGTCATGGTACAGTAAGTGAGTCAAGAAGGCATGAGCCAATAAGGTGTCGCGGTGGTGCATGCGCAGAGGTGTGCAAATGTAGCACTAGTGGCTGCACGCTGGTCCAGGCGGTCCATCAGACCTGGTGGTAAGTAGGTGGTACAGAGATGAGACACGAGAGCGGGGTCATGGGCTGTAGGGGCCCGGCAGTCTGTAGGGTCAAGTAAGTAGTAGTAACACACCTCCTTGTGAACAACAAGGAAGGACGATGCTACTGTCAGTCGAAACGTGAAGTGGTAGGCAGAGTAAAAAAGTAAAAATAAAGCATACAAGTCCACTGAACGTGACAGGTGTCGAGGCAGCGCATGCACAGAGGCGTGCAAATGTAGCACTAGTGGCTGCGCACCGGTCCAGGCAGTCCGTCAGACCCGGTGGTGAGTAGGTGGTACAGTAGCGAGACACAAGAGCAGAGTCACGGGCCATAGGGGCCCGGCAGTCCATAGAGTCAAGTAAATAATAGCAACGCACCTCCTTGTGGACAACAAGGAAGGATGATGCTACTGTCCATTGACATGTGGAGTGGTAGGCATAGAGTAAAAGTAAAAATGAGACGTACAAGTCCACAAAGCGTAACATCATCCCCCTCCTAAGGTCAGTGACTGCCCTCAGTTACTACCCTGGTCAGTCCAGTCATAAGCGTCCATGGCCTGCGCATCGTAACCATCGGAGATGATGGGGTTAGTAGGAGTAGGCACAGGGTCATCGAGGATGGGGTAGGCAAGGGAGGGGCTGTGCCCCCTGGCCCTGGTGAGGCATGCGATGAGTGAATAAGGGCCTGGAGGTGGTGGGCGACCAAAGATGCCGGGTGGAGAGGGTCAATTCCTTGGGGCGTTGGGTGTAACCTTCCCCTGCCTTGCGCAGTGCTTCACATAGGCGAGAGTCAGGGCAGTAGTTGAGGACCTGGTCCTCAGGAGTGTCAAGGGGGGCATGTGCGCTGGTCATGTAAGGGTAGAGGACATTGTAAGCATCCGCAGCGGAGAGGTGTGTAACCACCTGGTGTCGCTGGTCCTTGTAGTACCCAAAGCACCTCGAGTGATAGTCCAGAAGCCTCTTGGACTCAGCCATGCATCGCTTCTCCATCTCTATGTCCACTGTGTGTGAGTCAATGGCCATTTCCATGACACACAGGCGCTCCACTTCCCCAATCATGTATGGGTCCCCCAGGGCTTTGAGGGTGTCATCCACATGTCTGTAGAAGGCACCAGTGTCACCACCTTCATCAGCAAAGATGGAGACCTGGCGAGGGGTGAGCTGGGGGAGTGGGCGATAGGAATTCTCAGGAGTGGGGTGTGCGCAGAGTGGGAAGGTGTACGTGACTTTGTTTTGGCCCATGGTGGCCATGAGGATGGGGTCCTTCACACTGAACATGAAGGTGACGTATTTTGGAACCACTAGGTGGCCTGAGCCATCCTGGATGTGCTCTGACCAGTACCAGGGGGAGGAAGGAGAGTTAACGTGGAAGGATGGCCTGGGTGGTCAGCTTCAATAGCCCCCTTGTTCACAAAGTCCAAGTCTATTGCTGCGAGGGGGCACCAGCAGTCCTCCTGCATCTTCTTCCTCCACTCAGGGGTTCCAGGACCTTCATCCTGCTCGACACTGGTGCGTAGGGAGGTGGTGGCATCAATGATGGTGATGCGGGTGTCCTCATTGTCAATGGTGTTGATGATTTCTGCGATTGTGGCATTGAGACGTGCTACAATCTCTTCCCCTGTCTGGAGGCCATGCATATCGATGGCGAAAGAAGGCCCCTCTGGCTCTGAGTCTCCCCAGGGGAGTTTGCGGTTCTCCTGGTCCAGGAGGATGAGGCCAGGGGTGTGGGTGGAGACAGGGGTGTGAACGGCAGGGGTGGAAGTGATGGTGGGGTCAGTGGCGAGGACGTCAAGTGTTTCAACTGGGGGAAGCTCGATGTCTATCATGGGGGAGGCAGGGCATGGGCCCAGAGTGGGTGGTCCTTGGTCCGCAGCTGCGAAGAAGTCTGTGTAGTCCCCCTGATATATTGGGGAGCCAGGCGCGGAGGAAGTAGTAGACAAGGAAGACATGTAAGCAGGAGGATGACAACAAGGGTGACGGGCCACAGTGTTTCTAGCATATGGGTGGAAGCATTGGGGAGAGGATGAGTAGTGGAAGACAGCAGGGTGAGTAGAAGCCACAGTTGCAAGAAAGCTGAGGGGGTAGGTTGCAGAAAAAGAGTTGGGGTGTTTCTTAGCAGTTTTATAGGCTGTCTTGTTTTGTGCCATTTCAGTCTTTGCCCAGTTTACTGATGGGGGCATGTTACGCTCAGCCTTGGGCATTCTTAGCGATGTGCTATCTGGTGACTTGGTTCAGCCCAAGTCCTGCTTCATGGGGTAGTACCGCTGGTACTGTGGATGTTATAACTGTAGTTCTCCTCTTGATTGCTGTGGCTCAAGATGTAGGCCAACTGGTGTTCTCCTATTGATTGCTAAGGCTCAATATGTAGGCCTTCTGTGGTGCACAAGTGTCACTGGTACACAAGTTGTGCAGGTGCACTTGGTGACTCAAGTGTAAAGATGTGAGGGGCCAAAGGTTCCCTGAATACAAGGGAGGAGAAACAAGGGGGTAGAGCAAGAAGTGGAGTGTACTGGTGGTCCTTTGGGGTCTGTTCTGGTTCATTCCAACCAAGGGTCACTCTGCAGTGATTCCAAGGGGTCTGGTATTTGTAGGCTGATCAGAAGAGGTTGAGTCTGAGTCTTACATGTCCAAGATGTGTACTACTTATAGTAAACCAGTCAGGCCCCTATCAAGAGGGACACATAAGTGTCAGGGCATAGGGCCCATGTCGTCATAAGGGTCCAGAGCACACGCCATAAGGGCGCGGCAGCATTCTAGTTCATTCTGATGGGTGCGTGCAAGGTATGATGTTGAGGGTCAGTCCGAGCATCCAATCATCTAAGAAACCGTTATCGTAATGACGCGCGGCTTGCACACACGCCGGAACACGTTTGCACCATACCCTAGAACCTAGGGAACACGCCTTCAGCATGCTGTGATGTGCCGATGTGATGTGAGACACGCATGCACCTGCAGTGCCATGCATCTGCCACAACCATGCGCTCATAGCATGAGGCTAGGAGCTCCTTCCTAATTAGTCCAATCCAGTGTCAGTTCTCTTGTCGTACAGTAATTCAATCGTATAGCATCGTAGGGCCTCCCAGGGAGGTCCACATTCCATTCTTGTCTTGTCTGGTAGCCCACTTGTGAGTCCTAGATGTCACGCAAGGGCTAGGTCAATGCACAGAGGCAGCATGATTGTAACAGGGCAGCGCTTTAGAGTGGGAAGGCATGCAGGACTGGTACAGGGTCTCAGGGTAGTCGGGGAGCCAAAGTGACACTGATGATGTTGGGTGAAGTGGCATTGGTAGACTGGGACTGACTGGCACAGGCAGGAACGTTGGGAGACTGTCAGAGCTGGCCATACTGTATCTGGGCAGGGTTGGTGCTGGTGGTGCTTGGGGGCCACCGCTCAGAGAATTTGGGGATAAGTGAGCCAGGCGAGCATCCCTGGTTATCACCCCCCTCCTAGGTCTCACAGCGCCCCGATGTGCCTTGGTCTTCTGATGGAATTCTCTGACTAAGTCCGGTGCAAATACACCTGTAGCTGGTTCCCAGGTGTTGTCAGCATGTGGGTAGTTTCTCCACTTGATTAGGTACTGGTGTTTGCATGTCCTGCCCCAGTAGCGCTCTCCCAT
Source organism: Lactarius sp. MG50 (assembly GCA_003314065.1). Taxonomy (NCBI): domain Eukaryota; kingdom Fungi; phylum Basidiomycota; class Agaricomycetes; order Russulales; family Russulaceae; genus Lactarius; species Lactarius sp. MG50. The sequence continues at coordinate 3,819 of QLOZ01001943.1, read as the reverse complement.
GATGCACTCAACTTCCCATTCTGGTGCTCCTTCAATGATTTCAGGTGGGGGATGTGTGTAATTGGGTCCATGAGTGCTTGTTTCTTGGTAAGGCATCAAAAGATCGGTGTGAAACACATTATGAATCGTCCATGATGGTGGCAACTCAAGTTGGTAAGCTACTGGGGAGATGACTGAGGTGATCCTGAATGGGCCGAAGCGTTTGGGCGCTAGCTTAGTACTGGGGTAGTAGGTTTTGATGTGGCGTCCTTCTAGCCAGACCTTTTGATCCTTCTGAAACTGGGGTGTTACTGTCTTTGGTGGTGCATTCAGGAGTGCTTGCGCGCACTTTCTCGCATTGGTGATGTGCGTGAGGCAATCTTGTACTGCTGGTGGGTTTGTGAGGTCGTTGTCTATTGTGCATTGAGGTTGGTAGCCAAAGAGTAGTTCATGTGCAGTGAGTTTGGTGCAGTCGTGTGGCCAGGAGTTGAACACAAACTCCACCATGGGAAGGTAGTAAGCCCACTGGTCCTGTTGGTCTGGAACCCAGAGGTGTAGGTACTGCTCTACTTGCTGATTGGCGTGTTCACTTTGACCATCTGTCCTGGGGTGGAATGCAGTGCTGATGTTTTGCTTAGCGTGCACGCTCTTTGTCAGTGTGCACACAAAGTGTGATGTGAATCTGGGGTCATGATCTGAGATGATGCGCCTTGGCAGTCCAAACCAGGGTACAATGTGATGGAAATACAGGGTGGCTACCCCTTCGCCTGTGATGGTGGTAGAGCAGGGGAGGAAGCATGCTGCTTTGGAGCAGCCTTGGTCGACGATGGTGAGGATGGCATTATGCCCTGCAGAAAGGGGGAGGTCTGTGATCAAATCCATGGAAACACTTTGGAAAGGTCCTTCTTCTGCAGGAACGTCAATGGGAAACAATGCTGCCCTGGGTTGGGTGGTGCGTGCCTTGGTTTCTTGACACTTGGCGCATCCTTGCACATATTCTCAGGTGAATTGTTCAAGTTCCTTCCCTGCTTCATAGTGCCTGTGCAGTAGTGCGAGTGTGTTCTTCACTCCTGGGTGTCCAGCGAGTGGGTGGTTGTGATAGCATTGGAGGATCTGTCTGCATGCTCCCAGTTCTGGTGGAAATATGGCAAATTGAAGTGTTGCAACGTGTTCTGGGGGGAATAGGGTGATATTCTCATTGTCATGCTCCCCTTTGTCTCCTGGGGGGCGTGAAAGGAAGTCTGCTGGTACATGTTGTTTGCCTGGGATATGTACAAGTTTGAAATCATATTCTTGGAGCTCTGGTGACCATCTGGCTTGGTGGCAGTTGAGGTTCTGTGGCCATAGGAAGTACTGTAGATTGCGATGGTCTGTGTGGATGATAACTTTGTGTTCACTGCTCACGAGGTATGCTTTCCAGGTGCGTAGGGTGTCCAATATTGCAAAGGCTTCTCTATCTGCAACATCCCAGTTGTGTTGTGTGGTGTCAAAAGTCTTTGAGTGGAATGCAATGGGATGTAGGCAATTTTGCTCGTCCATTTGCTGTAGTACTGCTCCCAGTGCATGCTGAGACATGTCTGTGTCCATGTAGAACTGTTTGCTGAAGTCTGGTTGCTGTAGTACTGGTGCGGAGGCTACGCTGTTCTTGAGGGCATCAAAGGTGGCTTGTCGTTCCTCTGTCCATTCCCAGGGAGTGTCCTTGTGCGTGAGTTCATTCATGGGGCATGCCTTTTTGCTGAACTTGGGGATCCACTGGCGGTAGAAGAGGGCAAAGCCAATGAAAGCACGTACATCGCATATGCATTTGGGGACTGGCCATTCCAGGATTGCTTTGACTTTGATGGGGTCCATGCAAAGGCGGTCTTTCTCAAGTATAATGCCAAGGTATTCCACTGTTGTGACTTCAAAGATGTTACGATCTGAACCGCTGACTGTACAATTTTCTTTTGCCCTGTACCACTAACTGACCCTGTACCCTTACCCTTGACCCACTGTCTCTAGGCCCCTCCCCTATTGCTTAAAACTGACTATATGACGCACCTTGGCCCTATGCCCTGGTACTGTGACACGCCCTCCTACCCTGTACCCTTACCAGTGACCTCATAACTATCTATGACGCATCCCTACTTACCCTCGACCCTAGCCAGTACTTATAGTGCGTTGTTCTAGCTGTATGACTCCAGACTTGACTTCTTGAGCAATCAAGTTAGTTCCACCCATCCTGAAGCTAGAGTCCCTCTCAGGCCCTCCTAAGAGCTCTAGCCTTCACTGTCCCTCTTGGCTCAGGAGGTAATAGTTGAACTACGACTGTCGCCACCTAAACCAAGAAGAACTGTCCTCTCCGCACTTGTGCTTAGCTCGCACTCATGCACTTGTGAATCCTCTTTTTGCCTGCATATTCCAGGCCCTCCCAGAGTCTCCAGAAGCCTAGACTTGGGCTAGACCAAGTCAAGAACCCACCAGATGCACACATCATGCACTAGGCCACGCTTGAGCCTAACAAAAGAGGCATTTGGCTGGCCATAGATAGAGGTTGTGCTGGAGGAGAACTTCCAAGACTTGAGTGGTAATGCGTTGATGTAGTGTATAGTCCAGTGGTGTGTGCACAAGAATGTCGTCCATGTATACTGTGACATATCCTCTGTCGATGAGTTCTTTGAAGATCTGATTCATCATGGTCTGGAACATTGCTGGGGAGTTGGTGAGGCCGAAGAACTAGTGTTCCGCACGGGTGCGGGTAAAACCGCGGTTTTTACCACACGGGTTGCCGCGGTGTTGGTACGGTGTGTACCCGTGTAACACCGCGCACACCCCACACCTGTACCATACCGCACCCGCTCCACACCGCAACCATACCCGTGAATATACGGCCAACACCGCACACCACACCCCTGCACCCTGCATCCCGCACCCACGTCATACCGCACCTTGCACCCGTACCATACTAGTACCACACTCCACATCTGAAACCTACAGTGTTGTTCATACCCACAGGTTTTATCACAAAAATTAGGAAGCATGCAAATCAAAATTATAATTGAGCTGTAGCTATGAGACAGGAAGAAATGAATGAGAGATAATTTAAACCCTCCCTGCCGCCGCCGCCGTGTCTGCATCGCTGCCATCGCCACCGTGGCGCTGCGTCGCTGCAGTCGCCGCCCCCGCCGCTGTGGCTGCATTGCTGCCATCACCGCCGTGTCTGCGTCGCTGCCGTCGCCGCCGTGTCTGCGTCGCTGCAGTCGCCGCCGTGTCTGCATTGCTGCAGTCGCCGCCACCGCCGCTGCCGTGGCTGCATCGCTGCGGTCACCGCCGTGGCTGGGTTCGCTGCAGTCACCGTGTCGCCGCCATGGCACTGTGTCGCTGCCATCGCCGTCGTGGCATGTGGTGGCGATCATCCGTCGTCCTCATCGGCTGTCTCAAAGAGAGATAGCACGGGAAACGTTCCGCGTCATCAGTCGTTCTTGTCCAGGTAGTGCGTGGCCCATGGCAGCTATGCATCGACAGAGAGAAAAACAGTAAAAAAAAAAAAGCCAAGGAAAACGCACCTTTTGACCTATTTCCAACACAATCCATAGAGCATCTGCTGAATTCCGAGGTGAGTGCTGTTGAAGGGGTGGCTCAGCATTGGTTAAGCCTTGAGCCAGCCTCGCCTCCACCTGCAAAATAGTCCGCGGAGCAACCAGCGCTGGTGAACGCGGCGAACGAGCGCGCGGCCTTAGCACCGAGCATTTGTTGGGTGAGCTCAGGTACAGTGACAGCATGGTATTGTTGGCTACCACGAGTGGTGAGTGGCGCGAAGCCCGTTAGGAAGAAGTGTGACAAGAGAAGGGCACTGGGATG
>QLOZ01001942.1:0-13170 GCA_003314065.1 Lactarius sp. MG50 | reverse complement strand
AGATTCCTCTTCTGGGATGGTGGTCGGGTGTGTTGCATCGGTGATCTTCTCAGGTGGTAGACGGATGGCGCCCTCGCGTGGGCCGCCATCCGGACCAAGGAAAAGAGTGAGGAAAGAACCTTGTAGTGACATAGGTACAAGAACCCAGTCGGAAGGAAAGAACAGGTAACGCACCTGCCAAAGTGACGGAGGCAGCGATGGATGTGGGCAGCAGGTAAGGATATTGTACGAAAAGAGGAATATTTCCGAAGACATGGGGCCACTTTTGGGCAGGAGATTCGACTGTTTTTATCAGAAGCAGTAAGCTCGTGACGAGTGTCAGGAAGGACTGGGGAAAGAGTGACTGACATGCACCGCCAACAATAGCACCAGCGACACCACCGAGACCCCAACAAAAGCCAAGAATAGCATAGGCCCTTGCTTCATTGCTTGGATCGGAAATGATCGGGACACAACTACGAGCGACGCCCATTGCCCCGGCAAAGACGCCTTGCATCAAACGAATGACGACGGCTTGCTTTAAAGATGTCGAGGTACCAAATAGAGCACAGGTGACAGAGCCTCCAAAAAGAGAGACAAAGAGGACGAGGCGTTGACCGTGTTTCTCTGCGATGGTGGCCCAGAGGAGGGATGTGATGAACTGAGTGAAGAAGAACATGGAGACAAGGAGACCGGTGTAGAAGCCAACATCAGATACGCCGGAAAGCTCATCAAAGCCTTGAACCATGAAGACTAGAAAGGGCGTGGAAACGTTGGCGGTGAGAAATTCACCGAGGAGAGTGATAGAGAGGACGATCATGGAAATCTTTGGAAGAGGGGTGGCATAAGAGTCACCTGGTTGCTGTAATGCGCTGGGTATTAGAGGCCTTTCCTCAGGAGGTAGGGCGGGGGTACGCAAAGGAGAAGCCTCGCCATCCGTGTGTGAACGACGTCGAGATAAGATACTAGGGTGACGAGAAAGTATGCGCCTGAGGGGGGAAATGCCTGATCTCGTGTTTTCAATTTCGGGCTGGTCTCCAAGACCAAAAACCCTAAGAGTAGGTGATTGTCTGTGCTCTGTGCGAGAGGTAGAGCGGGACATGGTTCAAGTAGAAGCCAATCATTTGATTGACACTACTTAACAACAGCGCGCAAGTGCTTCCTTCAATCACATGACTTGCCATATCTGGTGACGTATCCTCACACGCCTACCCTAAGGATGGGTTTAAGCTATCATCCAATTCGCATTCGCGTTCGAGTCCACCGTCTTGAAAGGCAATTTCACCAGCGATTTAACATTCTTTATTTTGGACGTGACGAGTTCTCATGCAAAGTCTTACAAAAGCTTTACACTGCCTCAGGTTGGACATCCTCTTTTCTCTTTTCTCTCTAAATCCGCCGCTGAGCCACCCGTCGTCTTGGCAGACGTATGGCAGAATCTGATCATTGCGACTCAGCCGGATCAAATGATCGGTAGAAAACGAGATGTTCTTTCTGTTTGTCAGTTCCTCTCTTCCTCCGCGGTTGTAGCTCTTATCGTGCGCGTTATTATAGCCCCACTGAAGCGTTTGGGCGAGCAGCTCAGCCTCCCTGTGGCCACTATTCCACATGTTAGGTCTGAGCTCAAGACATGGATGGTACATCCCCTTCCTTCTCCATTTTTAAGAAACACCGCTAACACCGTTCAGCCTCCATTACCGTTTTATCCTCTGGCAGGCCCGCCCCCATCGAACCATCTCCTTCTCACCGCATCTTTCGGCCGCATCCTCCCCTTCAGCCTCTTATCGCTCTTCAAACCAACGCACACCCTCAATGTGCACCCATCTGCTCTACCCGCTTATCGAGGACCTGCACCCATCCAGCGGGCTATCTTGAACGGCGAAAAAGATACCGCAGTCTGTGTCATTGAAATGAAACGTCGAGGTGGCATTGACGCCGGCGACGTCCTCGGTCGTATTCCCACCGTACGAACCCCTCGGCCTTTCTTGCTTTGACGTGCTGAAAGGCGCGTTCGTAGACCATCCCACCCGGCATTGCTTATGCACCTCTCCGCGACTCGCTTGCCCAAAACGGTGGAGAGCTCCTCGTCTCAGTTCTCCGCTCCATCCTGAGCGGCACAGAAAGGCGTATCCCTCAGAGCCCCCTCACGCCCTCAACGCCACACGCATCGTTCATCACCCCGGTCGATTCGCAGCCCGACTTTGCGCGAGAAACCGCGGAGGACGTCGTCAGGCGTCACCTCGCGCTTTCCCATCACAAACCGCTGACGACCTACCTCCTCGCTGCGACGCGGACGGTGCAGCTGCACGACCCGTCTGTTCTCCCGTCCGGCGCTGGGGGGGACGCGCAGGCCATCGTCGTCGGCCAGCAACCAGGTTCCGCCAGGTACTGCGGCCCGCTACGATCTGTCGTCGTGCGCTGCGCTCAAGGGACACTGCTGTGCGTGCCGATGCTCAAGTCCGAGTTCAGGTCGCTGATGCCGGCAAAGTCGTGGTGGGATGGGGTTCGGCGGCATTGGAAGGATGCCGAAGGGTGCATCACGTTCACGAAACCCCCCGCTTAGTTGTTACAGTCGACCAAGGCATTCTCCATTCGTGCCTCACGCAGAATTCGATGTTTGTTTGTTTGTTTTTGGCTGGCGATACATCCTCTCGTATCCGTGTAATTGCTCAAACAAAAGCTGACCCCCCCGCTTAAAACCAAGTCGTGAAAGAAATGTCCCAGCCTCAAAGCTCAACGATCAGTTTGACTTTTCCTTTTTCTTTTTTCGGCTAGCCAAAAAATATAAGAGATCGGGTCCGGGGTCGCAAATACTGGACACGCGACACGACAGGGCCAAAATTTAAGCATATCCGGTCACGCAATCGCAATCGAGAGATCTCGCATCCGACATTAATGGACACCTGGGATATGGAACCCCTATAGCACTCTTGATCGGGCCTGCATTTATCGCAATCTTATTCGGTGAGATGTATTAAAGGGTCGTATGGATGGTGACTAGAGCAGATCCCGGGAAGCAAGGGATGTGCAGATCTACGTACGGGCAATGGCGAGAGGGCCAGGCACCCAGCACCATGTGTAGAATAGGGGACTACAACTTGAGATACACTTTCCTAGTCGCTGATCTTCTTGAACCGAAGAGATCGGTGGGTTTAATTTAATTTGACCATCCTACAGTATACTATACTAGGCATAGATGACCTCCACTCTCCTCGTCACATCGGCGTTGTTTGTATCCTACAGTTGAGCCACTCCGTGGTGTGAAAAATCAAAATACCCTGAAGGAGAAACGTGATTAATTGAATCCATGCTTCAATTTCTCGCCCTCCTCGACCTTTCCCTTATTCCGACTGGCCTTGCCAAGAAGCACCTTCATTTCACCCTTCACCTTATTCAGCACGCTCGCCCTTTTGTGGTTGCTCGCATCCGAATCGCTGCTCGACCTTCCCTTCCGTTGCGCAGGGGCACCGACAGGCTCAGCAAGCGGTACAGCCCTTGACATCTCCTGCTCCTTTGGCGAAGTACGTTCTTCTGCAACGCGATGGTGTTTACCCTTGTGATCGCCTTGGCTTTCAATGCTACTTTTCTTCTCTTCCGTCTCTGTGAGAGATGTCTATTCAAAATATGACGTTTAGCAACCATGCTCAGACTTATCTGCAACTGAGGTTCCTTACCCCCGCGTCTGCCCGCCGGTCGTCGCGCTCAGGAACTTTCCGGTCTGACTCGGGATTTTGAGGGTCAATCCTCCGCGCTTCGGTCCCCTGGCTCGTGATACCCAATTCCGCAAAGTTAGATGCAAGGACCTTGGTTTCGGAAGGTACGGCAGTATCCTCTATGGGATCCTGTGACCCTGCATCAGCAGCAACGGCAAAGCGAGCCGCACCCGCCCGTTCGTCCGGGAGCTCTGCAACAGAAGTCTCGCTCCTCGACCCGGGGAGTGGACCTACTCCGCTGTGAAGCTCGTGAGGCTGTACACTTGTAGTCTCTTGTGAGGGCAAGGGTACAGGAGCTACCCCTGCCGATGCCAAACGCTCGTCCGGCAGCTTTGCAACAGAAGTCTCACTGATGGAGCCAGGCAACGGACCAACGCCATCACAGTGCACTCCCGGCTTGATACCCTCCTTCTCCATCGATGGCAAGGAAGTCGCTTTCGCACTCGCTGAGCGGCAATCAGTAAAAATCGCGGTATAGCATTTCTGGGGGCCAAAGGCGTCGTACACAAGTAACTAGTAAGCCCGGTAGGGAGGTATGACCGGGCCGTCTCAGCGGCGCTCTGTATTGCAGCGGACCCAGACATTCCCGCAGAGGTGCCACTCATTTCGTGAGGATAAGCACCTGGTATGTCGAGAGGGGTGCTTGGGATGGAAACGCCCGCCTGCGACTGGGGTTGTGTAAGGTGAGGAACAGTGTTGGTGGTCGTCTTGATTGGAGGAGTGTGCGTCCCCGGACTAACGTCGGGTTTATTCGGGCTGTCGAGATGGTGTGGTTGGAATGGGGGAGTGGATGGGAGTGAATCGACTAGAGACATGGTCAAGGAATTCAAAATGAATGAGTAACCCCTGAATGTTGGGGCTCATGTGGCTATTTGAAGCTTTCCATTCGATTCGATTCGAGCTTTGGATCCGCTCTTGGTACAAAGGTGGAGGCACCCGAAGGAAAGAAAACGTCATAGCTCAGCTCCACTTGATTTCGTCATCGATGATCATCTGAGTCTGATATCGATGCCCCCTCTCGTGACTCTAAGGGCTAAATCCGATTCGAATCGGCGATCGTGTCGCACTCCCTTTACTAAATGCGTAATTACATCCTTTCAAGGCGTATGCGTACTCTGCGTGTTTGTTGTTTGGAAGACCCACATCCCTGGGTAGTGTGAAATTGAACGCATAGAGGGGGTGGAGGAAACGGGGGGGGGTGGAGACGGTGAGGCAACACGATCATGTGCTCTCGAAATACTGCGACGATCTTTCTCTTTCCAAAGCAATGTGATGCCGAGCGATACTAATAAGATATCTTGGAACCAGGAAGCTCCTGCGCTGGGGGTAGGACACACAGCCCTCCGGTGGTCGAATGGCACTGCTCAAATGGAAGGGGCTGCAACACAGACAAACCGTCGAGAGGGGCGAGGTACGTATTGTTATCCAACGTAGGGAAGCCAGCGGAGAGATTCAACTGCATCACATCAGGAAAAAGCGCGCAGTCTTGGGGCTGACGTTCGTACGAAAGCGAGCTGGTGTACTGTCCATGGCTACTCGGCGTCATCTTGGACATCACGTCAGTCACTTTTTGGTCTATATTCAGAAGACCTACTTACGGATTCTGCAGGCGCCGGATTTGCCCCTTGCAGAGCCGCGTATGAAGACGACGAAAAACCAGAGTTTGTACCTCTCCGGCTACTGTCTTGTATCGGCAATTGGGTAAGCCCCAAGCCGCGCACATCTAGAGGACTCGACTCCATATGAGGAACCCTCGGTGGGGTTTGGTGTCCGACAGGCTGGCTCTGACACGACGCCACATCCTTTATCGAACCTCCCACACGATCGTGCCATTTAAGGTGCAAAGCAAGACCATTTGGAAGTTGAAAATCTCTGGGGCAGCGAGGACATGCATATAGTGGCTTTTGCATTGACAGAGCCGTGGGTATAGCAGGTGGGCGGGAAGCTTGTATAGGCACTGCCGCTGGTGGGGGATTACATGCATGCTCTTCGAACCGGGACCACGACCCATCAGCTGCTAGTTGGGAAGACGCTACTGAATTGGACGTGGCCCTAAGACGTGATGGCACCCGAGTAGAATGGGGCACCAAAGGGTAAAGGGAATGGTAAGAAGATTGTATGCGGTGCTCGGTTCGGGCTTTTTGAGGGATCAAAGCAGTGTGAGAGTATGGGTACGAGAGACGGGAAGGGAAATTCTCATCGCTCATGGGCAAGCGCATACAGGTATCTTCTGAACGGTATGCCACCACAGGTCGAGGGGCAAGCAGGCGCTCGCGGCCATTCATAGTTCCTGACCACGAATACGATGGAGGCGGGTCGCCAACCCGCGGGTAGTCTTCAACACAAAAAAAATTGGTGTCCCCATACGGGATATCCAGCCTGAACTCGTACGCAAACATTTCTTGCGGACCAGTAGCGGGAAACGGGACAACGGGAGGAGACTGAATGCGGGCACGTTTTGTGCGGCACTTCTTTTTCTGCTCGACCGCGACAGGAGAGTGTGTACGCTTCGCTGCGGGCCTGGCATTATCTGGATAGTCAAGGCTATCGGCGTCAGTCGAGTTGTCGAGAGAAGGGGGTGTTGTGCTGGTAGTACGCGATAGGTTCATTGCAGCGAATGGGTTGGCGCGGAAAACATCCATCATATGACAGGGTACACCAGTGGACCAGCGAAGATCGTCCAGCTCACTCTCGTCAACAGAAGGAAGAATCAGGCCTCGAGGTGGAGGTGCGTCGGAAGCACTCATCTGGACGCAGTGATTGGAAAGCTCGTCACTTGAGTTGGTAGTGATGGCCTCGAAGTTACGGCAAACGAGGACAGGTAATGCAAAGATTGACGTTGACGATTGTTCGGACGCGCCTCGCCAGGCTTTGAATGATGAAATGGTCGAAGAAGACACGGAACCAGGTGAAGACGAGGGTGAGTTTTCAGGAGATGGGGAGACGGCGCTTGGGTACTTCGTCCGGATAAGATTAAGCGAAGGGTGTTCATTATTGGTCGAGAAGTTAAAACTTTGGTCCGTATTAGCAACTAAAGGAACGTGGAACATTGCAGCCAAGAGAAGGCCCCAAAGCGGAGGTGGTGTAGATGCAGGGACGGGAGTGTATACTTATGCGGATATCCGGAAGTTAACCGTACGCTGGGCTCTGATGGACCAGGTCTATACACTAGGGGGAATCAACACCACACCGCAGGAACAACATAAGGAAGTTAATTTCGTACCAGGTGGAGAAGAGAAAATTGATCTTCTAAGATTGATCAGCCAAAGTGGCCTTTTTTATTTGACCAGCACCGAGAACACGGTCATGGCGCGATGGATAGCACAGAAGATTAGGATTCCAAAGTGGAAGAGTACCGAATGAAAGGTACGTGCTAGCCCTGACGGTAATCCGAATCTGTTGGGGAAAAAAAGAATTCCATGGTGCCGGCGCCCATGCTCCGGCAATTCTACACGAACCCACTCTCACGCTTCCGAAGAAAGCGCCTCAGTCAATCAAAGGGACCTCGGGGTGCCAAATCGGCCAAAGATGTTCAGCGATGTGCCACCGAGATGTCACAGACCATGGAGATGCCCTGCACAGCAAGTCTATAGCCCTCCGATACGACGTCATTTGAGGAAAAAGGGCGGCAAACTGTGGCAGAGTTCACGAGAATCATACAGGTAGGCCTTCCCCAGCTGACGGTTTATAAAGTTATTAGGCACTACAAGGGTTCTTCTATTGGTCACTGCTAAAACTGTCCATCGATGGCGTCCCTGTAGAATATAGCGACACAGTAAATGGACGGCGGTGGAGAACGCGCATCGGCATTGTCGAGGGGCATTGAGAACTAAGGCCTGGAAGCTTGTCAAAGGTCAGATACCACCTCGACCAACAGCAGTCTGGGCGTGAGCGACTCCTTCCACTCCCTCCATCCACTGTGCCGATGAGGTTGATTATTCCCGCGAAAAGGACGCGTTGCAGTGGTCGTGCGATGGTGCTCTGAAACGATCTATCAAGGAAGAAGGGATGTGGCTTCCGTGTCGGAGAAAAAAAAGATACGTATTCCACCGAAGAGCACTTGCGTCCGTTCTAGAAGCAGCCACAGATAACTGGAAGCTTGGAGCGAGCAGTGCGTCAATGGAAGATGTCCCGATCAAAGGCGTCGTAGGTCTCCGCGGCAGGACTGCGCGTCATGATGTGAAAGGAGAAAGTTGTAGCTGTGGATATTCGTAGCTGTCATATACGAGATGGAAGGGCACTGATACCAGATACACCTTGTGACGAAAAATTCGATCAGGATCTGCGAGCCTCGTGGCGACTCCAATCGCATCACTGGCAGAGGCGAATCCAATTGGTAGAATTCGATACCACCCAAAAGGATGCTCAGTGACCTATCAGAGCATTGCCAGTGCCACGCTGTAAACAGACTCCATGTGGGAGAGACCCACCTGGCAATGGGAAACTGGCTAGAAGTGGTTGTTTGATTATATAATATAGCATGAAATATCCGTTTAGCTCGCAAGTGAGAAATTTCAACGGCAATGAAAGCGAACTTCAAGGTAAGCAAGCGTACTCAAAGTACATTCGATGCGTTTCTCATCCCAAACAGTTCTCGAATCTATGCGGTACTGTATATCAACAGGGCAACATCATATTTACTCCCGATGGAAATTCTGTGCTTAGCCCCGTCGGCAATAGGGTGTCCGTCTTTGATTTAGTCAAGTCAGTGGCGATTTTATTTAATGGCTATTATTGCAACTAATTGATGGAGCCATTTTTCCAGCAACAAATCATTTACTTTCGCTTTTCAGAATCGCAAAAACATCGCCGCTATCGCTCTTAGTCCCGATGGGAACATCCTAATCAGTGTAGATGACGGTGCAGTCAACGCTTCTTCATTTTTTCATTGCATCACTCATTCCTCACAGATGGAAGGGCTCTTCTCGTCAACTTCCGTCGGGGTGTCGTCCTTCACCATTTCAACTTCAAAAAGCCAGTCAACGCCGTCGAATTTTCGCCCAACGGGTCTTTCATTGCTGTGACTCACGAATCGCATGTTCAGGTCTGGAAGACACCGAACCACCTTGTACGCGAGTTTGCGCCATTTATTCTGCATCGGACGTATACGGGACATCATGACGAGGTTCTAAGTATAGAGTGGTCACCAGACTCGCGGTACGTGGAGGTATAGTTCTCCGAGCCGGACCCTCTGATAACTAAACGTCCATAGGTGTTTCATCACCACGTCGAAGGACATGACCGCACGGTTATACACATTGGACCCACTGGATGGCTTCCGACCCAAGACATTTGCGGGACACAAAAATGCCGTACTTAACGCTTATTTCTCTTCAGATTCAAAATCAGTAAGTATTACCTTAACCTTGTGTGATGCATTTTCTGAACCGTTGCAACCCTAATAGGTGTACACCGTCAGTCGCGATGGCGTTGTATTCACCTGGAGAGCCAAGGCATCCGACGATCATTCCTCCGATGATGAAGATCAGAGACTTGATACGTCAACTTCTCGGGATCCCTTTGTTGCTGATGTTCGTTGGGGAATCCATCAGCGACATTACTTCAATCAACCCAACACAAAGGTGGTCTGCAGCACTTTCCACAAGTCTTCAGGGCTGCTCATTGTCGGATTTTCATCCGGAGTCTTCGGGCTCTGGGAGATGCCTACATTTACAAACGTGCATACATTGAGTATCTCTCAAGAAAAAATATCATCCGTCGCTGTGAATCCCTCCGGCGAATGGCTAGCGTTTGGCGCCCGCAAACTAGGACAGTTGCTGGTGTGGGAATGGCAGTCAGAATCGTACATTCTCAAGCAACAGGGCCACTTTTTCGACGTGAATACACTCGCGTACTCTCCCGACGGCCAGTATATTGCAACAGGAGGGGATGATGGCAAAGTCAAGTTATGGAACACTCGCTCTGGATTCTGCATCATCACATTCTCCCAGCATACTGCTTCAGTTTCCTCTGTACAATTCGCTTCGCAAGGCCAAGTATTGTTTTCAGCCTCGCTTGATGGGACAGTACGAGCCTTTGACTTGGTCCGTTACCGTAATTTCCGGACGTTTACCTCCCCGTCACCAGTACAATTCTCATGTCTGGCGGTTGATCCGAGCGGTGAGGTCATTACAGCTGGATCGACGGACTCTTTCGAGGTTTTTCTGTGGTCCGTTCAAACAGGAAAGCTGTTGGACGTTCTTGCCGGACACGAAGGACCTGTCAGCTCACTGGCCTTCTCGCCCACGACTAATGTTCTCGCAAGCGGATCATGGGACAAGTCGGTGCGAGTATGGGACGTCTTCAGCCGCTCACATGCCGTGGAGCCGTTCCAACTTAATGCAGACGTCCTTTCGCTCGCCTTCCGACCGGACGGCCAGGAGCTCGTCGTGTCAACGCTTGATGGGCAACTCACACTCTTCTCTACAGAATTGTCAAAACAAACGAACATTATTGAAGGGAGAAAGGACATATCTGGGGGCCGCAAGGCTGACGACCGCGTAGCTGCATCGAATAACGCGTCCAGCAAAGCCTTTACGAGCGTTGCTTGGAGTGCGGATGGATCTTGCGTTCTCGCGGGTGGTAACAGCAAGTATGTCGCACTATACGACACTCGCGAGGGCGTTCTCATACGCCGTTGGCAAATCTCCGAAAACCTGTCACTTGACGGAACTGAGGAATTCCTCGATAGTCGACGCGTAACCGAGGCGGGAAACATCGACTTGATCGACGACCGAGGCGAAGCGAGTGACCTCGAGGATCGCATAGACATCAGTTTACCAGGTGTTCAACGTGGAGATTTCTCGAAGCGTCGGTACAAACGGGAGGCTCGCACGAAGTGCATTCGATTTTCTCCGACAGGGCTTGCATGGGCAGCGGCGTCAACAGAAGGACTCCTCATCTACTCAGTCGATGACGGCCTTTCATTCGACCCTTTCGACCTCTCCATTGAGCTGACACCACAATCCGTGCTCGAAACGCTCCAGAAGCAGTCCTACCTTGAGGCATTGGTGATGGCTTTCCGATTAAACGAGAAGACAGTCCTCAATCGGGTCTACGAAGCCATTCCCTACGAAGAGATTAGGCTGGTTGTGCGGCAATTGCCGACCACATATGTGCCGCGACTGCTTGGAGTTTCTGCGGAGGTGCTAGAGCGGGGTCCGAGATTGGAATGGGGGCTTCGGTGGATTCGAGAGTTGCTTAGCGCGCACGGACGGTGGATTCGGGAGCGAAGCGTCGAACTTGCGAGCGTCTTGCGGGAAGTCAAACGGGCCGTAAGTGCTTTTGAAGGCATCGTTGCACAGTTGTAAGTGCGCCACAGGCCCCCCTCAAATATTGTTTAACATTGATCTGACTTGCGCTTTGTTAGGTGCGACGAGAATACCGCGACACTTGCCTACCTCATTGACCAATCAAGGGTGAAGGAGGATGCTGAAATGTTGCTTGACAACCCCAATGCGCGCTGACACTTTAGCTCGGCTTCTCGTGGCAAAAACGTATCCGTTGGCGCAATCGCTGTCATTTTCTGCCCGTCTAACTCCGGAAGAAAAAGAGTTTTTCGGAAAGCATTCATCTCCGGTAGAGGACGCTGTTGGTTAAGAAAAGTGTATCGCCTTCTTCAGGCGTTGGAGCAAAGCGACGCCCCTATTCGCACTCTCCTTTGCTTTGCTTGTATCTCCATGATCCATGCTCCTGAAACTATACCTCAGCTCGCATACCTTTCATGGAGGACGTACCCCATTCTGATGCGAACTGCGGGTTTAAACTTCTCTGCGGAAACTTTCCTCAGCAGCCGGGATTACGTAAAACGCCTGCATGCGCACATGCCTCGGCCCCTCAAAGTCATCCGCACGTCGCATATACGGCGACCCAGGGCCCCCGCATGTTCGAGTAAACTAAAGGGGTAATCAACCAGCGACAGTACATGAAAAACACCGGAGGGTGAACATTTCCGTTGTTCACTGTCTTAATACATAAGTCCCCGTCCCCGCTTGCATTATGCGTGCGCCACGCCTCTATCCCCTCATGCGGGGCCCGTGGCGCTTACTAACTGCACATCCTATATTAATGCAGAGAATCCCGCTTTGTAGATTTGCGCTTTACGATGCTGCGGCGTTGACAGTGCTTCTGCCGCAAAGGCGCACCGTGCCAACATAAGCACAACTCCTTTGTCTCACACTTAGCGTGAATGAGATGCTGCGAAATGCCGAAGGGGCCGTTGTGCCTTAGCTGCCGAAGCTAGCGCTTCGTATGGGTAGGTTCAATGTATTGACGAGGTTGACAGGGAAGTGAGTTGTGGAGAATCTTGGAGTCCCACTGTAACGGGAAAGGCAACCGCAATACGTAGGTTGGCAAGTCAACTTCCTAAATGCCGTTATTATGGGTTCCAGGAAGATATGTTTGGCGACCAGAGAGGATGGAAGCCCCTTTGGAAGTCGGTACTTTGGACTGGCTCACGCAACCCCTCAACAAAAAAGATTCCGAAAACGATCTTATAAACTGCTCATGTGGGACTTCTATTCAAAACACCCTGGCGCTCGTCCTCATCCCTCTGCTCTCCTTATCCTCTCTCACCTATGGTTAACTGGCACTCACCTGGACAGGTTGTCCGCGACGCTCGTAAGCTCATTCTCTGCTTGACATCGCATATATTTATCCCAAATGTAGAGTCCTTCTCCAACCTCATCCACGTTCTCTTTGGTCTTTACCTGTAAGCGCCTCTGACCCGCCCTCCGTCCCATCCACGTGCCTATCTTCCATTTCAGCTGGGAATTCTGCGTCTCTTTCGAATTTGATTTCTCCTTCATTTCCGGCAAGCGCAAGTTTCGATGGCCACTGGTAAGGCCCTTTTCCCTGTCTCCCCATCCTTTCACCGTAACGTTCATTTTTAGACATTCTATTTCGTTGGTCGTTATTGCCTGTTGGCAGCTTTGATTGGCATGTGGGTGTCATGATCGTGTCAATATTCTGCCACCCCTAAAGATCGAGTACAGTGTCATCGCACTTAACGTCCGATCGTGCGTCCATAGATCGCGAACCTTTGCTTTGGACTCATTTACGTATTCTTACAGAGAGTTGAACTGTCAATCCCTGTATACCTTCAATCAGGTATCTCGCGCCTTTCTTTACCCATCTTATGTTTATGTTCGTGCTCAACGTATTAGTGTATGGGTAACATTGCCATTGGCATGGCCAGCGTCAATCTCTCCCTTAGAACGTACGTGGACTTGTATGCGAACCCAATAACCACTTATGACAATTCCTTTTGTTCGCGTCCGCAGAATGGCCGTCTGGGGACAGAAATGGTACATCGTCACTGCACTGGTTGCAATCAGCCTTGGACACTGGTCACTACTACTTCACGGCATCTTGTTGACCGCGACATGGATCCCAGGCCAGGGTTGTATTATTACGTCCACAGACAGCAAGCTTCTCTCCGCCACGTTCATCTACAGTATGACCTTCGACTTTACCGTCC
>QLOZ01001939.1:0-11069 GCA_003314065.1 Lactarius sp. MG50 | reverse complement strand
GCCAGGACCGCGGAGACTTGGACTCCCATCCATTACTCAGCGTTTTGTGGACATCTCGAGGCTGTGGAACTACTCCTTGCACGGGGTGCGAACCCACATTATCGTAACGATGCCAGTCAAACTGCATTCCACATGGCCGCAAGACGAGGGTACCGGAATATTACACAGATACTCACGGAGCATAGCGCAAGATGAGCATATCGCATAAGATTCGACAGATCGTTGTATCACTATCGATGCAAGTAATACTAACCAGCTCTTTGCTTTCTGTCCTTTCAAGTTGCAGTGATGATAACATAGGGGCCTACTACATATGGTAACGGGACTATCCATACTGTAAAGATGAGATGCAAGAACAAAATGGAAAATGCCGACGATGCCATGGAGAACAGGGGGACACGTCAAGCGTACTGTAATCTGGCATGGCAGGCAGCATTCGGGGAGCGGGGAGCATTCATGTAACAACAACAGGAACCGAAATGGAAGGAAAGCATCTAGGGACGTGATGACTAGACAAAAAAAGGATAGGAGAACCGGCACAGCAGGACCTTGATAGAGGAAGAGGGGAATGCCTTGTGACTGCCGTACAATATTATGATGACTGTTCGTTGTGTAAGGCTGTAAGTCCCTAGCAGATGTTGCGCCATTCTTGGGGTTCGGCGAATTTAGGGAACAGACCGGACGATGGCAGGGACAAAGAGCTCGGTGGTCCCCGTCAAAGTCAATCCACTCCACGCGAAATTGGCGCCAGTCGTTGTCCACCCCTGACTCGTCATCTGACGACGACACGGACTCGGACCAGACCCCCCCTTCTCAAGGGATAAGCGGTATGGTTGTGCGGGTAACATCATATACACGGGGAGCGTCTGCACGGACACGCGGTGGTCGCGCTGGCTCGGCCGTGATGAGAGGGGCTGCGTAGTAGGAATGTTGTGCTCCCCTAAGGAGGTGTAACTAGGGTGTTTGACGAGGATCGCCTCTCGGGCGGGTGATGGCGTGTCGACAGGGTCGACTTTGTGCAGATACGGATCCACCCACTCGTCTTCCTCTCTGGGGGTACAATTAGGTGGGAACTCGGATGGGCGCATCACCCAGAGGGGATGTACTCACCCTAGGAGGGTCGTTGCGTGGTGAACACGGATAACTCTAGTCCCTATATCCGTAACGTGGTCTCCTCCACGACACCACCTGACGATACCACCTGACATCGATCAGCGACGTGTCACGTGCGGGCTTAGGTTTGACATTCATTAGACGGGTGACGCCATAGTCTCATGGGGAAATGAAGAGTCTTCCAGAGGGGATTTCGTTAGGCACCGTGACACCCTCATTACAATATCAGGCGGGGACGACGAGAACCCAGGTAGATCTCGACTCGATAGGAAGTTCACTGTTCGACGATTCGCACTGGCACGTGACCTCTGGGCAGCGATTCTCATCGCGACGTTACTAGTACTAGTTGACAGCAGACGCCGATGGTATTGCTGATAATTCGCATGATCACGCTGTCCTTGCGTAAGGTTGGCTAGTGGTCGGATAATCCCTCCAGCAGTCGACAGGAACCTTTTCCAGAGAGACTTTCAAGACCCCTCAAGGACTAAGTGAACACAATAGACAAGGCCATCTGAAAGAGAAAGACTCGGAGCCGTTTCGCCCCGTCCCACCGAATTGCCAACCACGCGGCTGACTCTAACCACGGCTGCTTCCGGTGTGTGGTACCCTCTTGCTGATCTCCATACTGTACTGTAGGGTGATGGGGAGGACGAGTTGGTTTAAGGTTTCAGGCTGCGCCCTCAGGCTGCGACGCGCTTCAGCACCACCTGCAACACGACCACGCACACTCCGAGGCCGACGAGGAGCATGTATGAAGGGAGATCCGACACCGCTGTGGGACCAAGATCGACTGCCCGGCAGGTGACACGACTCTTCGCGTCCGTGCTAGCAGTACCATCCTCCCCTCCACCAGTGGCGCCGCTACAGAGGCAGCGCCGAGCTGGAGCATCGCAACCACCTCCTCCGGGAGCGCCTCGACCGCCTTGTTGTACATGTCCTTTTCCACAGCGGAGGCCCCTTGAGCTTGCTGCTGCTGGATCTGTACCTGCATCCGAGTCCACTGTTCCTCTTTGGCATGCCACTCGACTTCCATCGCGCCCACGCGCCGCGCCTCGACCTTCTCCAGCCTGCACCTGAACTCATCAAGCAGGGAGCGAGTTCCACACGCCGCCCCAGCCTCAACCTCAGCCTTTGTTGCCCTCGCCCTCGCCTGCCGCGGGACAGAGAGCGCCGATGGTGAATGGCGGTGGGTTCAAAGCTGAGCTCGCGTTTGGACAGGCGATGCCGCGCGATTTGATAAAGCGGTATCAGGGCCAGGCGTCGTGATTGGGGATTCTCTCCCTCCCTCCTTTCTTACGGTGCGTGGGCGGCGAGGTGTGCCTCGCAGATTTTATTCATTATTTGTATTCGGATGGATGGCGGACGAGCGAGTGAGCGAAGTCTCAGCGAACTCGTCGTGCTCGTTTCAGTCCTTGCTGTTCCTGTTACTTACTACTACTCGATACCGCCAGCCCGTGTACCTGCGTTCCTGCCTGTTTTGTGTGCCTTACAAACCAATTTTTTTGTATTGCTAGTTGGGCCGCTGTTCCCTGCCGTTGGGCACCAGGGACCCCTTTATCATCATTATCATTATCAATCATCACGACGTTCCTATGTCTTTCTTCGATAACTTTTATTCCGACGACATACGCAGACACGACTTCTTTTCTTCTTCTAGATCTGACTTTTTTTGTGCTCCAGTAGCTATATTAGTAGCAGTAGCGTGTAACGTTAATCTAGCTGAGGGATTTGGGCGACGGAACGTTCTGACCCTAACCTTAGTCATCTCACAAAGGTCGGCGTCCGCTGTCCACATATCCACTTATAGTACTTGCCAGTGGCAGATCGCTGACATTCCTGGACCCTTCTTCCATCCAATCTGCACAGCCAATTCTCCACCGAGTCCCCTCGCCTCATGAGCTCCACCGGATTCACAACAAGTTCCTCCTCAAGCTTCCAACTAATCATCGATGCTCTAAGCAACTACGCCGAGAAGACGGGGATAGACCTCACTAAGAACCCATTCGCTGACAAGCTCCTACTCTGCGAGTCCTCTGATAGCATCCTTGAACTACTCGAAGAGCAAGCAAAGGCGTTCAACGAATATCGAGACGGAAAAAGGAAACTCATAAATTCGCTCAAGCCCGCAGTAAAGGTCCTTCATGCGTTTTCTGGGTTTCTTGGAGAGGCCGTGAACCTGGTGAGCCGCACCGTGACAGGTCTTATTGCCTCGGTATGGTTGTTCAGCGCATACCTCTGCAGGTCCCATTTCCACCGGCAAAAGCATTCTTTGTCGGCATTGATGTTCTCCTCGTCGTACGTCCTTCCACTGTCATCTTGGACTGGATCCCTGCGACGTGTGGGTATTCCAGGCTGCAAGGGATGTTAGTGCAAGTTATGACGCCCTCGTTGACCTTTTCGAGTGCATTGGGAATTTCCTCAAACGCCTGCACATTTATACCGAGATTCCGCCTACCCCCGCGATGACCGAGATCATCATCAAAATCATGGTTGAACTACTTTCTGTGCTTGCGCTAGCTACAAAACAAATAAAGCAGGGTCGTTTCAGTAAGTAAATCCTTACTTATATATCACGCATGGCTAAACGTACTGCAGAGAAGTTTGCAAAGAAGCTGCTGGGTGAGAGCGAGGTTGAGGCTGTGCTACAGAGGCTGGGTCGACTCACCCAGGAGGAGGCTCGAATGACTGTCGCACAAACACTAGAAGTGGTTCATGGTCTTGTGAATAACATGAGGGTAGTCATGGAAGGTGCGCTTATTTCCTTTGTCACCGAGGTTTTTCTGATTTGTTCCGTTAGATGGCAAGGCTTCGACGGATAATATCCGAGAGGCTTTAGGTGCGCTTGTTGGGCACGCGCAAGTAGACGTATCTCGAGCTCACGCGGCGTCTCAGTTACCATGCAACAGATTGCAACCGACGTGAACAAGATGAAACGTTTGTTTTTCCCTTATCACGAGTGCTTTGGCTGCGAAGCTGAAAGCCGCCTGGAAGGTTACCAGTTGCAAAAGGAAGTCCAACATTGGCTCGTTCCTCCAGACCCCTCGTCGAACCACGACATTGTTTCCGACGCGCACCATCCTGGAACCGCAACATGGTTCTTCCAGAACGGTATCTTCACAGAGTGGAAAGAAAAGGGATCCCTCCTGTGGATCCATGGCAAACGTACGTTTCTGTGACTTTTCATGCGTCCCTTGCCCTGATCACCCTCCCGTCTCATAGCTGGCTCAGGGAAGAGCACACTTCTGTACGCAATTCCTCAACAGATTTCTCACAGAGTTACTCACCTTGGTAAACAGCTCAGCAATCATTCAAGAAGTCGAGGACATGTGCCATGCCGGATTGGCCTCTATGGCGTATTATTATTTTGACTTTAGGGATATTGAAAAGCAGAACCGCTATGGCCTACTGTCTTCTCTCGCTTCTCAGCTTTCCGCCGAGTCTGATTCTTGCTACGACATCCTCTCTCATTTAATTTTGTCCCATGCTGGCGGTACACGAAAGCCCACTGGTAATGCTCTTACAAAGTGTCTGAAGGACATGCTCAGGCTCCCAGGACAAGGCCCAATTTACATAATCGTAGATGCTCTTGACGAGTGTCCTAATACCTCTGGGATGTCATCCGCCCGTGAGAAGGTTTTGGAACTCGTGGAAGAACTTGTGAATCTGCACCTGCAGAACGTTCATCTACTCGTCACGAGTCGTCCCGAGATCGACATTCGGATCGTCCTGGAACCTTTGACATCTCTCCGAATTTCTCTTCACGAGGAGAGTGGACAAAGGCAAGACATGATTGATTACATTAGCTCTGTGGTTCATTCAGACAGGGAGATGCGGAAGTGGAGGGAGGAGGACCAGGAACTGGTTATCAATACGCTCTCAGAAAAGGCAAATGGGATGTAAGCTACCACCGTGACGATCTTCACGATAAGTTGCTCACGCGATTACGAAGGTTCCGATGGGTGGTTTGTCAGCTGGAAACTCTACGTCGGAGTTTCCCGGCCAGCATTCGGCGTACTTTGGTGGACCTCCCGAGGAGTTTAGAAGAAACGTACAGGCATATGTTATTGGGCATCGATGAGGAGAAACGAGAATATGCGCAACGTCTCTTCCAATGTCTCACGGTGTCTGTTCGCCCACTTCGCCTTGAAGAACTTGCGGAGATTCTTGCAATTCGGTTCGACGCAGGAGCACCTCCAGAGTTTAACGCAGATTGGCGACCAGTGGACGCAGAAAAAGCGGTGTTTTCTGCGTGTTCGAGCTTAATTTCAATCGTCAATGTCGACGGCTGTGAAGTGGTACAGTTTTCCCACTTCTCGGTGAAGGAGTTCTTGACATCGGATCGCCTCGCCGCTGCAGAACAGCATCTCTCGTGTTATCATGTTCTCCCCGAGCCAGCGCATGCCATACTTGCGCACGCCAGTCTCAGTATCTTACTCCAACTCGACGACCAAATCGACAAAAATAGATTAGATGGCCTTCCACTTGCGCCCTATGCTGCTCGACACTGGATCGATCATGCCCAGTATGGGAACGTGGCGTCACGCCTTCAAGACGCAATGGAGCGTCTCTTTAACCCTGAGAAGCCACATTTTGCGGCATGGGTCTGGTTATACGACATAGACCTTCCCTGGGTAGAACCGATGTCCGAGGTACACCTAACGCAGCCTCCGGCGGTGCTTCTATATTACGCCACTCTATGTGGTTTCCGTGGTCTTGTAGAGCACCTAATCGGCACCCATCCACTGGACGTCAACTCCAGGGGTGGTTCTCGGATGACTCCGTTGCATGCTGCCTCCGCCGAGGGTCATTTGGAAGCCTCACTGCTACTGCTTAAACACGGTGCGGATGTCAATGCCCGCGACGACGGTGGTTGGACTCCTCTGCATAATGCATCACGTAGCGGGCATCTAGGCATCGTGCGATCATTAATCGAGCATGGCGCTGATATCGAACCAGTGAATGAGGACCACGTAACGCCATTACATTTAGCGTCGGGTTCTGGCAGAGTTGAGATCGTTCGGTCTCTGCTCGAACATGGCGTGGATGTGAACCCCCGGAATCGTGACGACTGGATACCACTTCACTATGCATCAGTAGACGGGCATACCGACGTCATGAAATTGTTACTCGACTATGGCGCGGATGTGCAAGCCCGGGGGAAGGGTGAATGGACGTCGCTGCACTTCGCAGCACCACACGGATATTTCAATGCTGCACAGTTACTGCTTCAGAATGGCGCAAACGCGAATGCTGTCACTAATGAGGCTTGGGCTCCATTGCACCTGGCATCATTCCACGCGCATGCCGATGTCACTCGACTATTACTCAGTTGCGGCGCGGATGCGAATGCTGCGGGGGACAACGACCAGACTCCGTTGCACGTAGCATCGATAGCCGGACATCTAGATGTCGCGCGATTGTTGCTCGAGTACGGCGCAAGTGTAAATGCGCTGGATGGGGACCACGAGACACCATGGGAGCGGGCAATAATTGGTGGGAAACTCGATGTTGCGCAATTACTTGTAGAGCGCACCGCAGCTCCCAATTCCTACCCCAACAAAGATTGGAGTCCATTGCACACAGCATCACGAAACGGAGATCTGGATGTCGTTCGGTCATTGCTCGACAATGGAGAAGATGTCGATGCACGGAACATGAGCCAGCAAACTCCACTGATTTTGGCATCCGGCAAAGGACACTTCGAGGTGGCGAAGTTTCTTCTCGAAAGCGGTGCGGGTGTAAATCTCCGGGACAAGAATGGCTGGACAGCACTACATATAGCGTCGCGGAAGGGGTATCTAGAAGTTGTCCTATTGCTACTCAAACGTGGTGCAGATGCCAACGCTCAGAGTAAGAGCGGCAAGACCCCATTGGACCAGGCTTCCGGGAAAGGAAACATCGTGGCCGTACACATGCTGATCAAGTATGGCGCTGACATTACCTTCTGGGACATGTTGGGCTTGACTCCGTTACATACGGCGTCAAAAGCCGGATGTCTCGACGTTGTGCAACCATTACTCGACCATGGTGCAGATGTTAACGCAAGGAACAAAAGTGGTCAGACACCTTTAGATTTGGCATCAGACAACAGAAAATTGGAGGTCGCAGAGTTCCTACGCCAGCACGGCGCCGATACGGGATCCCATGACAAGGAAGACTGGACGTTGCACAGGGCATCAGAGAAGGGGCGTATCGATGTGGTAGAGTCGTTTCTTGAGCGTGGGGAGAACATCGATGCCAAGAATTGCAGTGGCAAGACAGCATTGGATCTCGCGTCATGCAACGGACAGTTCGCCGTCGCACAGCTCCTCCTCAACCGGGGCGCGAACATGAATTCCAGAAGCATGAACGGCCGGACTCCGTTGCACTGGGCAGCAGAAGAAGGGCATCTCGATATCGTGAGATTACTTCACAAATATGGCGCGAATATAAATGCACAGACCAGGTTCCGATGGACTCCGTTACATTGTGCCTCACGATCTGGACACTTAGCAATTGTACGGTTCCTGCTCCAACAGGGTGCAATTACGTATTTACGGAACGAACACGGCATGACCCCACTCCAGGAAGCGTTGAAGGTAGGATGTCTTGACGTTGTACAGTTGCTATCTGCCACACCGAGGGGGACCCAGGTTTAGGAATTACAGAGTCGCTTTCTAAATCGTGTAATACAGTACTATGTATCATACTATTGGCTGTCATGTATAGTATACCAGAGCATGCGAAGAAAGTCGCTAGTTCAAAAGTGTGTGAATCGCACGTGACCTGTGGACGACAACCTCGTCCCAAGTCCCGGCAACCACGTGGCACACCAGCCGCTGCCGCAGGAGTCCCTGCTTTCCCCCCAAACTTCACTACAGTACCCGGTGTCAAGTCGGAGTCGAATCTACAGCTGTCTGGCATCTTGTATCTCCCCAACATACCAATTTCCCTCTTGTCAGCGCCTGCTCCTACGGCTCTTAACGGCTGTGCCTGTGAATACCTGTGATGCTGCGTTCGTGCCCGTGCCCGTTCTGCAGCTCATACCTGTATACCTTCCGACCCTCAGGTAGAAGTGAAGTATAGGGCAAGTCTGCGCGTCGCGGTGGTGTACATGGTATGCGAGTTATTGTGGTGGTCGACGGCCGCCATATGGCTGGAGGAGGCTAAGGCCACTGGATCTGGTGCCCCAACGCCATCATAGGCAGAAGGACCAACCCAGGTAAGTTCTGCGCAGACCAAAACAATGGCACTTGAAATTCACGCCGACGTTGATCCCAATCATGCCGATGGGGCTTATCGTCGGCCCAGTGCGCGCAGCGCTGGTACTAGCTATAGTTCTCCAGGTCAGACAGAAGCCACCCACTGCGAAGGGCAACTATTAGCACGCTCTTAGGGCAGCAGCAACAAAGAAGAAGGGTTTTCACCGTCTCTCACTTGCTCCGTCCAGGCTCAGCTCAGCTGCAGCAGGGGCACCTTCCTCGCTTTCCTCTCCCATCGCGACACCCATGCTATCGTTGACCGCGTCCCTCCCACGGCGGCAGCTTAGCCCCCCATCTGCCCCCCCCACCCGCAAATCACAACACCTCATCCTGATCCTCTTCCCTACAGTGGCCTCAGCCTCAGCCATAACGTCAGCCCTCGCGGGCTGCGGGGACAGCGACTGCCGATCACGAACGGTGGAGGGTTCAAGCTAAAGATGGTTGTGCGACTTTATAAGGCATTATCAAGACCAGACAGCGTGATTGGGATCTGGACCCTTCACCCTCACGGCGTGGAGGCGATGCGCGCTTTACCCGTTTATATTCAGACTGATGGACGGTACCGAGTGGAGCATGTCGTCCTTGTTGTTCGGCGAGTTTATTTGCTGTTCCTGTTGCTCGCTGATACCCCCGGCCGTGCGTCCCGTTTGTTTGCCTTACAAGCCGTTCTTTTATATTGGCCGTCGGGCTGTTTTGCTCTACTGTCGGGCGTCGCAGGTCCTGTGATCATCATCAATTATCACCATATTACACACGAGAAGACGTTCCTCTTCGTCTCTAATAACTATGCCTCTTTCGATCCTTTGACGACATCCTGACATAGCCTTTTTGTCTGTTTTGCTCCTTCCTGGCTTCTGACTCCTTGTTTCGTACTCCAGTATTTATACCACTTGCAGCAGCATGTAGCGTTGACATATTAAGAGCACTAGACAAGGGAAGGTGTTGGTTGTAGATCGACTTTTCAACGGCATAGCCTGACTTGGGGTTCACTGAGGCTCGCATAAGCTGCGTTATCACGGTTTTCGCCGCGCCGCGAGGGTGGCCAGTGATCACATAATGGACTCCGGGTATCGTCGTCCAAAGACCTGTTCGTTCCGCAGGTCACTGCTGATCAAATCACGGTATCGCATACAGCACCGGGCCAAGCTCACCCTACCAAGGCGTCACTTACGGTCGGTCGAGCAAGCCGTCTGATTGGCTGGCAAGGAGCGTTCTGATTGGATGGCGAAGAATGGGTTCTAATTGGTTGACGATGTCGCGACAGCTTAGCTTACAGGCGTTCTCTGATTCCAACTTGTCGCCTCTTTCAACGCACCCATGATGGGTAGCCCATCGCCTGTTTAATTACATCAGCGTGACTATTTTCGTGATGGTCCGTGCGTAGCACGGGTAACTGCTAGTCAATACTAGCTTATTATTATCGCCACTAAATCACGAGGCAGATAGAGCACGCTGACTCAAACACAGAAGAGTCATCACGGTCGAGGAAGCCAGTAATCAGTGAGAAATAGATGCGATGTCAGCCCAGAGATCGATGCAGGCATGTTTGTAAGAAAGTTATTAGGTTGGGTTTCGTAAAACGTGGAAGTCGTGACTAGGTCGTTAAAGTGATACGAGATAGAGTCTTCCTAGGGAAGAAAAAAAGGACACAACTAGAGCGAGTGGAGGTTTCGAAGAGCTCGCGATGCGTTTCGTAGGGTCGTAGGGCAATGGGAGAGCGAGTGGGTTTAATGTTTCAGACTGCGCCCCGCAACGCGCTTCAGCACCACCTGCAACACGACCGCGCATACTCCGAGGCCGACGAGGAGCACGTACGAAGGGAGATCCGACACCTTTGTGGGACCCAGGTCGACTGCGCGACGTGTGACGCGACTCCCCGCG
Source organism: Lactarius sp. MG50 (assembly GCA_003314065.1). Classification (NCBI taxonomy): domain Eukaryota; kingdom Fungi; phylum Basidiomycota; class Agaricomycetes; order Russulales; family Russulaceae; genus Lactarius; species Lactarius sp. MG50. Next base: position 834 of record QLOZ01001939.1, on the reverse strand, counting down.
TCCGTGCTGGCAGTGCCATTCTCCACTTCACTCGCCTGCTCTGCCTCTTCCCCCTCCTTGAGTACCTCCGCTGGTGGCGTTATAGAGGCGGCACTGAGCTGGAGCATCGCACCGGCCTCCTCTGGGGGCGCCTCGACCGCCTTGTCGTACATGTCCTTCTCCATAGCGGAGGTCCCTTGAACTTGCCGCTGCGGGGTCTGCGCATGCATCCGCTGTTCTACTTCCGATTGCCACTCGACTTCCATCGCGCCCACGCGCGTCTCGACCTCCTCCAGCCGGCACCTGAACTCCTCAAGCAAGGAGCGGGTTCCACGCACCTCATTCTCCATCGCGCGCTCCTTTTCCTCCAGATTTGCCTCTGAACTTGCCTCACCCTCCGCATGTGTATCGGCTTGTACTTCTGCGTCAGCGAGCGCGGGGGTGGGTCCCATGTCCACAGGCTCCGCAAAGATATTGGCGACCGTGCGCCGCGCGGGCTGTACGTCTCCGTTGGCCGCATCCCACACGCGCCGACTGCTGCTACATGGGCTCCCTGCGCCGGCACCGCTGCTTCCGCTACCATCACGACGCGTGACAACAGTGTCATGAGCTTCGATGCGGCGCATCGTGACCCCAATTTCGAGTTCTTCCCACGCCCGTGCGCCCCACGAGCCATCTTTCGCCCCGGGAGGCGCGGGCTCAGCAACGAGGAGGTCTTCGATACTCGGTTCCTCGGCGGCCACCACGGCGCGAGAGTCATTGGAAGTACCGCCGGAGCCGGCATCCTCCATAGCAGCCACCTCACGCTCGCCGAGTTCGCTCCCGCTGTCGCTCTCCGATCCGCGTCGCCCGCGG
>QLOZ01001935.1:0-11634 GCA_003314065.1 Lactarius sp. MG50 | reverse complement strand
TCCGGAAAAAGGACAAAGACGAAGGCGCGAGGCTCGCATATGATCTTTTCGAAGACCAGATCCTTGACATGATCGGCGCGTGCTGGCTTAAACTTGGTGGGCGAGTCGATGCGCTTGTCTTTGCTGGTGGAATCGGCGAACAGGGTAAGGAACTTCGCGAAAGTGTCCTTGAGCGATGCACGTGTCTAGGATTTGCAACCGATAAAGTACGAAACGAGGATGTAGATGGACAAGACGGTGATGTCGTAGAGATAGGGAAGGATGATCAGAGACTCTCAAGAGTCTTGGTGTGTCGCACTGATGAACAGGTAGGCCCAGCTTCACGCCTAACGCTTCGGAGGGTATTAAGGCATTTGTAGGTTGAGATGGCGAGGCGGTGTGTCTTGGAGCCTAAATTTTGGAAGTAGTGCAATTGAGAATGTAATTTGAAGCTACGAGGTACACTACCCATAAGCCGCGGTCCGTATTAATTACTAATTACATCTACTCTTGCTTGTGATACTAGCCACCCTCGGTCGAGCTACGCTGTAGGCAACGAACTTCGGGTACATCGTGTCAGATGTAAACATGGGGTCTATATGTTGCAAAAGAGCCGATCAATATATTAGTTGCAAGGGTATACTAGCGATTTCCCCTCCGTTATTGTGATTCGTATATCATACCGCAGAATACTGTATGTACGCCAGGTTGCCTGCTCACGATGCCAGGGTTCACATCGTACTCAGGCTGCTCTGGCCGAAGATCGCGAGCGCCTGGGCCCGATTGACGGTGGCGGTTTCAGTCTCGCGACGCCGGCGTTCCAGCAGTAGAAAAGAGATGACGATAAAGTCGCGGATCGGCTCTACGCTTTGGTCGAGCAAGAGCGTCAAGGGTACCACGGGCGGGTTCTCGCGGTCCGTCTGGTAGTCCTTGTATGAGCGGATGAAACGGGCCACGGGCTGCGTCTTGGACTGTGGACCGAACAGCTATTTATAAGACACGAGATTAGCACATTGGGGAAGGAAGTTGGATAGGATACGGGTTACCTGTAGCGCAAGCCCGGGCTTGTTGTTCTTCCAGACGTATTCCACGCCAGCATCATCCTGGAACTTGACGTCGCTGCGAATGACGATAACGGCGGCTCAGTTGGTGGAAGAGTTGGAAAAGAAAATGATAATAATGAAGCACGTACTCCCGGAATGGGATGAAGCTCTTTTTGAGCCAGGCACTGGCAGGCGTTTGCGAATGATCGCGGATGGTGAGAAGGTCCGAGCGTGCGTCGCGCCATATCCACTCGGCGACGAGCTTTCCGATCCCGTCGTGCACGCGCGTCACGGGCTTGTCCGGGTTGCTAAAGTCCGTCGCGACGGCGTAGAAGACGTTCCCGTCCGGGTCGAAGATGGACGTGTTGCAGGGGTTGTCGCGCTCGAGTCGGAGCGAGATAGCGGGCTCGCCGGACATGGGGAGCTGATATGAGTCGATGATCATAGTGGATAGGTGTGTTTCGAAGCTGGCCGTTGATCACGCAAGGGGGCCGTGCAATGCACTTCCTAGAAGCTTTAAATGGGTCTACCGGTGCTGCGCAGCATCATCACGCGGTCGCGCTGAAAATAAGGAGTTGTCAGAGTCGGTGCTAGGAAGGCGATCTTGCGACCGAGTAAGATAAACGGGCCGGCATCGTGCCTTAAAATGCCCAACAAAGCGCATGGATTACCTTGCCTTGACAGCCGACAGCCCGGACTGTATGTACTGTACTGTACTGTACTGTACACCAAGATCAGTCAGTCATGGCCATGACGCTGCGGCGGTTTGATCATCTGAACGCCGCAGAATAAATGCCCTTTGAGCGCAGCTATAACGGGTGAAATGGTTCTGCACCAGTTTCCGGGGCGGCTTCAGGCCGCTTGATGAGACTTTACGCAGCCACCGATGAGCCGAGGCATCACCACTCCGCAACGTGGTGCAAGCCACCGACTTGGGCAGGGCGCTGAGGGGCATCCCCAGGGCCCCAGGCTTGTCATTGAAAAGATCCAACAAACCAAAAGGCGTATTGACTTAGCGGACCGCGTCCTACTCGGCTACTCCACTCCTCCCACTCCTCCTATAGAAAAGGGTATTTTTATTCATTCTGACAGATCAGGTTTGGTGGTACGGTCTCCCTCCCGGGCCGCTCAGCAAGGTCTTAGGCGCGCGCTTATGTATGTAGCGGGAAACATACATGTCAGGCTTTGACCATGTTCCTTCCATCACTCACCAACTTCATTTCTGCCCTCTTCAGTATCTTCCTCCCTCCAGATGCCCACAAACACCTTGCTACTCGCCCGTACAATACACTAGACTTCCGGCTACGCCACTTCCATGCCGTGACACCTTCCGCACACGTTTATTTTGCCGATGTTCCCTTGCACTCCTCTCTTCACGCCCACACGCAGTCCCTTTCCATCCCTATTTCTCCAGTACGAACAGCCCGTCCATCGTCTGCTGCAGCCTTCGCGGAGGCGCGGACCCTTTCCATGCGAGGACAGAGTGCGTCAATAGATTGGAAGGTGGATGAGATCTCAGGGCCAGACGTCTCGAAACGTGAGACGCTCCTCCTCCTCGCGAAAATGACAAGCAACGCGTACATCGAACCCAACACGGATGGATGGTACAACCTGACCGATGAGTGGGACATCGTGCGCGCATCTCGTTTACTCTCGAGTCGTCTATTGTAGCTGATACGCGAGCCCACGCGACCTAGCACACGCCAGTTGGGTGGGAGCCGGACGACGACAGCCTCCGAGGGTACGTTTTCGCGACAGACGATAACAGCACCGTCGTGCTCTCTATCAAAGGCACGTCCCCACGGTGGGTCGGCAGCGGGCCGACTACGGATAAAGATAAGCTGAACGATAACCTGCTGTTCAGCTGCTGTTGTGCACGTATCAACTGGTCGTGGACAACAGTATGCGACTGCTACCGGAGCGGGTGGAAGTGCAATCAGGACTGCGTCGAAGAAGCCCTTATCGAGGAGGGCCTGTTCTACCCAATCGGGATCGTACGCCACACCCTTTTGTTTCGCATCACCTGCAGTGGAGTTCATACCGTTCTTGGTTTGCTGGGTTTCAGAACCTCTACAACAATATCACGTTCATGTTTCCCCACGCGAATATCTGGGTTATCGGGCATTCCCTTGGTGGCTCGCTCGCTTCGCTCCTCGGGGTCACGTTTGGTGTGCCAGTCGTGACATTTGAGCCCCCCGGCGAGCGCATGGCAGCGCAACGCCTGCATCTCCCATCCCCCGTACGTACACAACCCATCAGCACGTCCAGACGGATAAACTTGAACAGCCGGCCTTCCTTAGCCCTCCACACACCACATTACTCACGTATGGCACACTGCGGATCCGATCGCGATGGGCACATGCAACGGCGTGTTGTCGTCCTGCGCATTGGGAGGATATGCCATGGAAAGCCGGTACGTGCTTTTACTTACTCATTTTCGTATCGGGCTATCTCTGTTAATGAGCTCGTTCGTGCACCACGTAGTTGCCATTTGGGAAACATTATCGAGTACGATACTGTGACCAACCTCTCGTGGACGGTTGACGTGCGCACACACGCCATCGCGCAGATGGTCGACAAGGTATTGTCACAGCCATGGGCTGCAGCGGAGGAGCTAGGCCTTGAAGTACCACCTCTCAAGCGTCAGGATGATTGTGTGGTACGTTCTACTAGGTCTTCAAAGCACCGGGTTTTGCAGCTCAACCGCAAACGCTGCAGGACTGTTTTAAATGGGACTTTGGAAATTACACCCTGTGAGGACATGAGTACATAACTGTCCACGCGGCACGTGTCCTATCTATCGTCGAGCCCTAGAGTAGTCTGCAGCAGAGTGTAGAAGTAAACCTTGGCTCGGGGAAACCTTTTCCCGCACTCCCGTGCTGCCAATTGACGATGACACGATTAAGATTAGGAGGTGCCTGTGGCTCGGTCCCGTGCTGACATGACAATCTTACATTCTACGAGACCCGCCCGCGCATGCCCCTAATCCCAAAGGTAGCTGCTCAGCCACCTTTATTGTGAACCGACCGCGGTAATGCCACTCGTGACATATATGATCTAAGTCAGCTGTCCGGAAAACGAAATTTCCGCGGGATGACGCGTTTTCGGGTTCTGAGGATGCATATCTCAAAGCATTCGTCGATCCGATGACCAATGCCGACATGCCGTCCCACCACTAACATATGCTATGCATGGCGTGTGCCACCATAACCTCTATGCAGGGCCTCGGCGCTCTAGCACCGACTCCTGAGAACTAGGTTTTGTACTATGATCGGACGGTGCTCGCAGACCAAAGCGCGGGTCTATCCATCACCTTTTTGTCGATATCAGGAAATGGCTCGTAGTACCATGGCTATGGTACCATAGGCTAGTCTGTTGACCATTACAAGGGAGCGGACCGTGACCTTGTACCTGGCTACGTGCTCTCTTTGCCCAGCGCCGAGAGCCACAAGAACGGGAAAGGGCGGAGTAAAATCTAGACGGGGCTAATCTCAGTACCTGCAATCGGTGAGACTTTATGACACCCGGAATGGTAAGTGGTCTGCGCCCTGAGTTGCTGGTTTATCAGCGCGAGCTCCATGTGGAAGTGGATAGTTTTCGGATGCGGGCTTCATTTACCGAAGAAGTATAGGATGAGTGGCGATAAAGTGCGGGGTTGTGGGCGAGGTGAGGGTAACTTATTGGCGAGGATCGCCTCTAGCTTCGAATTGTGGGGTAACAGTGAGGCGCGGGCTGACTCGGAGTTGTCATGAACGAATGGCCAAGCTGCCGGGCCTGACTCCGGGCGTTGGGTAATGCCTTTCTTTGCAGAAGATTGGATTAGATTTAATCTGCGAAACAAACAGGAGGCTGTTGTTTAGAACCATTTAGGACTGTTTGGGAACCACCCTAAACGGGTTCTACCCTTTTCCCTGCCTTCCTCTTCCCTTTCTGCCAGCACTATCGTGCTACACGTACACGATGAGGTGGAAAATATGTCTCATTGGGAACCTCCCCTCCCCAGGTACAAATGAGTGAAAGCCAACAAACACAGGAACCCCGTGTGCCTCGTATCTAAATGTCTGCACTTAATATGTCAGTCTCTCCACACAACTCTAAAATAGGGTTAACGTAAGGGTCCAGTCACCACGTGAACGATTCTTTCAGCTCAGCTAAGGAAGCGGGTACTAGAGTGGATTATATATATTCCCCATCACCCTACTCGCCTCACTTATCTTTCTCTCTCTCTTTCACTCTCAGCTTCCTCTCACTCATTGTTAGAACATGTCCACCGCAACCGACTCTTCTCGCAATGATAACAGCGGCATCAACGATTTCAGGCATGCTGCACCCATCCCTATCCTTGACTCCCCTCGTCGCCGTCGCCCCTCTACCCCCTCCTCTGATGGTTCCCCAGCCTCCCCACCAGCCATTCAGACACCTACTTCCTTCTACCCGACCAGCCTCGCTCCCTCTTCGCCGACCGGCTCTTCACTCTTTTCCTACCTTATGAGCACCTCCCCTAAAACCGCCGCCTCGTTCCCATACCGGCGTCCCCCGGGACTTGGAGCACCCCCCGTCTTCGAAGGTTTGTACAACTAGTGTCTTCAGTTGTCGATCATCCCCGCTGATTGTTTTTGATGTTCTCCCGCAGATGACGAGGGCCAAGAGATAGAAGTTCGCAACTCTAGAGATCTCCATCAACGTCGTGCTACCACTGGCTGGGCCGGCAACGCCCGAACGCCTCCCTCTCCAACGAGGACCGGGCCTGCCCCTCCTATGGTCGGGGCCCAGCATGCGCGCGGCGCAGGTGTTCTTCGTCGCCTCTCTCTCGGTGGAGGTCTTGGCGGGGTTAGTTGTTTCAACTGCAAGCATAGATTCGTTATCTAATCGATCTTTTGCAGTCCTTCTTCCAGAACACTACCAATAGGCCCCCTTCGCCTCCACAACCTACCACACCACCCCCTTCAGCTGTGACACCGCCTTCCACTCCTGGATTCGTCGCGAACCAGAGCAATGCGGACACGCGCACAAGGGTCCGTCGCTCTGCGACCCTGAGTGTCCCGGGGGCGAACGCGAGGCGCCGGGCCCCATCCCCTATGGGAGAGCGCATCTTGAAAGGGCACTTCGATGGCTTCAACTAAATTATTATCTGTCCACACTCGCTTGTTGGTTGTTACCCCCATCATTCTTTCCTTCGCCACTGCCCGACGCGTCCTCCACATCAGTATATTATTATCCCTATCCGAGTGGTTCATACAGTCCGATCTGAGCAAACCTTAGCTCATCAGCTGCCGGATGATTAATCGACCAAAAGACGATTGGATGGAAAACTCAACCCCTCTACCCTCATTCATCGCAATTCCCCATCACGACTATCAAACCCTACCGAAGGGCGTTCCTAATCCTTATCCCACCCTGCTGCACAATAGCAGTGGAGATCTGGAGTCTTGACTCGCAGTGCTTGGACTCCCGAACCGTTGAGTGGACGTATGGCGTTGGGCTCTGTACCAGTGCACATCAGTTATTGTATTTTGCTGTTGAGCTCCCCAGATGCCTGTATGTTGTCAGGCATCTGGAACTCTCTTTTCTCGGCCCTTCGCCCTTCTTCCGAAGTTTCAATTGCTTCTGACTTCCTCGTGCTGGCATGGTTCTTCGGGGGTGTAAGTCTGCATTTTAGTGGGCTCCTCGGAGTTCGGAGTATTTGCCTTCTATGTTATTTATTGCCGTGCGTTTACTGCTTTATTGAGTTGTGTTCTGTAATTTGTATACTACGTTCTAGGCTGTGTATGAACGCATATCAGTAGATGATTAGTTATCTTGTGTTGAAGCTTGAATGCGTGAAACGATTGGATCCTCGATGCCCACCGAATACGATGTGTTGGCTGGGTATTGCCAGCAGTTTGTCTCTCGGTGGTTCCCGGAGATAGGCTGACATCAAGGGGGTACTAGGCCGCCTATTTACGTTATCCATCGTAACATCTTAGTCATTGTGCCACCTTGTGCCACCATTACCCCAAGTTGCTCCACTACTCCATTATTGAATTCGCGCTTATCGTGGGGTTGTCATCACGACCAACTCTTGTTGATGGCCTACTAGTATTCGGGGTTATACAGTACTGCACACATACAGTCGACCCTCATATAAGGCATACCCCTCAATCACACTCGGAAGGGTGACTACAAGGAGATGAGGGTGACCGGACCTCATTCCAAATATCAATATAATTCTTTTATTGTAGATCGGTCCGGAGCACTTGGTATGAGTTGTAATAGAAATATGGCGTGACCAAGGGGTATGCCTTATGTGAGAGTTGACTTGTACACTCCAAATTGCGTGGCATAAGCAGTGGTACCACGGAGCTAGTCTAGCGATCGTTTCAGACAGTATGAATACGGTCAACTCTCTCATAACCCATACCCCATAAATTCATGATAACGCGGCCATAGCCCATAACTCATGTCCTGGACCACTCATGGAGAGGGTATGCGTTGAAATTCCCTGCTCACCAAGTTGGTGGGCAGACAGTGCTACAGGATATAAGGGAATGTGTTAAACCACGTATGGGTCAACGGGGTCGGCTGTAGTGCATATTACATTACTTGGCTTAGCTCCCAATACATTGCGTAAAGGTCACTCTTCTCGGGGTGCCGAGTCCGAGTAACTGTTTACCCTTTTTTCGCGGCACAAGCTGTGTCCCGTTCGCTGGCACCCGTCGCGGCGTCACCGCCCGCGGCCATGGTCTTCGCACTCAAGCCGACAATCGGCGTGGGCCGCTTCGAAAACACGATTTTCTTGCGCACCAGGGTGCGTATCGCGTACGACGTCATCGAGGTGGCGGCGGTGGCGGCACCCTCCGCCGCTGCCGTCGCGTTGTCATCTTCTATGCCGCAGTTGTCACGGCTCCGCATGACGACGTCCCTGTCCCTGTCCCTGTCCCTATCCTCGTCCCTGTCCCCGTCGGGCCTAGTGGGAAGTGATGATGGCGGTAGTGGCGTGCACACGCGCTGTAACACGGCCAGCGGCTTGGGCAAGCTGACTATCTTTCCCTCTAAGAGGTGGTGACCGATCCGGAGCGTCGGTTTGCCCTACGGAGCCACACCCACCCACGGACGGGTGAGAAAGATAAGGATAAGACTCATAAGAGAGAGGGGGACGCACTTTGCCGTCATCGTCGATTGTGAGACGGCCGACGAGCTGCCCGCGCTTGTCGCCGGACACTTCGAGCTCGCCTTGGAGCTCGAGTAGGAAGAGCTCGGAAGAGCCTAGCTGTGCGAGCGCGGGCGGGAGCGTGCCGGCACTCGTATCTCTCGAGGAGGACGCGGAGGGAAGTGTCAGCGGGAGTATCATGCCGGCGCAGTCGCGGTCACGTCGTAGCCCCGGTGACGGGCAGTGCGGTAGACCGTTGGTAAAGTTCAGTTACTAGTAGTGGCAACAGGACGCGTCGCGACCGTGACGCGAAGCATCAAATTCACGTCTAGCGGGCCGAGCTGGCCGGAGCTGATGTTTAATGGGTGTAATCATGGCAGGCGCCGCAACTGCCGCCAAGGGTGACGGATGGACGCAGCTCTATTGCACTGCTTTCCCCTGATAAGCAGAACGAACCAACTATACTGGTTAGGCAACCCAGAGACCTCAAGCCAACCCGCAACCTCAACATCCAACTATGTCGGTCCTGGAACGACCCCTGGCAGAGACTTTCCCAAGAATTATTGAATTGCCTTCAGGTCTCAAACTCGAGGCCTCTTTAACACATCCGAGCCCAGTGACAGAGCTGGATAAGGAACGTGGTGCAACGGCGCTGTCTGGGAAGCGACTCGCTGTCTGTCTGCACCCCTGGGCCCGACTCGGGGGGAACATGAACGATCCGTGCGTCTCATCGACTGGGCATTCTTCACTGGCAGAGGATCGCCGCTGAAGCGACACCCAACGGGGGGCGGTCGGAAAATAGGGTACTCATGGCGCTTCTGCGCCCACTTACACACTATCTCAAATACCACGTACTACGCTACAACGCGCGGGGCGTCGGGCGCTCTTCGGGCTGGAAGTCCTTCACGGGATTACAAGAGGCCGAGGATCTGCGTGAGCTGCTGATATATGCGCTTAAGCGGCTCGGCGACGTGCGAGAACTCGCGCTTATCGTGCGTATGGTTCCCCCCCATCTCTTCCCCTCCCTTCCTCCCCCCGCCCAAGACCCGAGACAAGAAAACGCTGAACCAAAAGTTCGTTCGTCAGGGATACTCGAATGGCGCGCTCACTGCGTCGCTGCACCCGGTGCTGCCGGCGCCTCTGCGCACAACACACGTCCTGATATCCTACCCGCTCGGTCCGCGCGGGCTGCTCACCGCGTTCCGCACGCGGATGTACCAGAGCGCGCTCGAGGGCCTCGTGCGTGACCCAAGGGCGCGCGTGCTCCTTTGCTATGGTGATGCGGACGATTTCACGGGCGTGGAAGCGTACGACGGGTGGGCAGAGGCGCTAGGAAAGCTGGCTGTTGGTGCCGACGACGGTGATAGGGGTGGGGACGAGGGTGAGGAGGGGCATCAGGAAGAAGGTGATGAGGGCGAGGACGGCCCCGCAGAACGGGGAGGAAATGGGCTGGAGGTGGTGAGGATACCTGGCGCGTCGCACTTCTGGGGTGGGCAGGCAGGTGGGGGGTTGATAGAGGCTGTGACCCAATTCCTGACGCAGGGAGAGGGGGATGGAGAAGAGGGGGGAGCACAACCCGTGTGACTTCACTCGAGTTGTGATGTTGAGGGTAGCGTCGTAGGTCTTCTACTCTTGGCGTTGCAAACAGTCACAGTGATGAGAACCGGCCCTCAGGATGCTACCCTTCCTTCCCTTTACTCACGTCACTGCGCGGGTGTCGCAGATTCCTTTCGTGTAACCTACTGTCAGTTTGACCTGCTGTACGATATGCACTGTTTGTGCTGTATTACATCACTATCACATTTCCGTTGCTGTCGACCTCTTGTTTGCCGCAGATATAACCCGATTCTACTATTAAATTACCATCTGTGATCAGAGTTTTGCTCTGACTTCTCCTTCTGACTGACAACCGCTTCGGTGTACTGCTGGTAATAGGACACATTTCCAGATCAATCATCACAGCCAAGACTCAAGTACACGTCTTCTTATCTCCCCACTGATTATGCCTGCTGTACGTAAAGGTAAGTCTTCCACCTCGACTCGAGGGAGCAATGCGGTTCACCTTACTCGCAATCTCGACACAACCCAGGCACCAAGTATTCTCACAGGGGAGCAAATATGGCTCCTCACTTTGCACGCGTGTGAACTCGAAGGGGCGGAGGTGAAATACTATCCTCTGGCAACGGTATTTCCTGACATTATGCGCCCAGTCTGGCTAGCTACCTATGCTTCTCCGCCACCGCAAACAGCGGGATGCATCGCCAAAGACAAGGGGAAAAAAATTGTTATATTAGTGCAGAAAAAGTCAGGTGATAATAGCTTTGGCTTGGCATGTCGGATGAGATTACATCCAGCGGGAATAAAGCGTAGCCGCGATTGACTTGGCACGAGTTACGTTGCCGTTTGCAGGCGGCAGCCGCCAGCCTGAGGAAAACACGTTTCTACTTCCTAATTGGATGGTTGTGGCAAGTGAGAGCGGCTCCAGATGACATACTGTACCACGTTTATGCTCTATGGGAAGTCCTGGCACATCCTGGCCCCATGATGTGCCGTATTGCTCCCAGCTTCAAGTCGAAAGGTCTCCATCCCCAAAGTCCGAAAACAATCACGTACGGGCCCAGGGACAATCAGCCATGATAATCGCATCAAGGGGCACGCGGATGCGGCGTGTAGCGACACGGTGCCTGTTGCGTGTCGTCAAAAGTCCAAAAGATGTACTCTCGCTAGGCTGATGGTTGGTTCAGCTGGCGTACCATGAAGAATAGGGAAATACGCCATTGGCACTCACTGACATATCAGCTCACATGTGAGCAGATTGCTGACTCCTATTATACTACACCCGGAAAATTACACGCTGATCACACAGCCTTACAGAAGCGCCGCCATCGGACCTCGAAGTTTTATCCCAACATTAACACCTCCAAGCTCGAAAGTAAAAACTTTCTGTCCCCTGTCCCCCTTTTCACGCGTGGAGTAGTGTGTGGATAAGCTTTTTCTGTAAGATTGCCAAGTTTGCTTCCTTGTGCTGCTCCACTGCAGCGCGGCATTACTACTAGTAGTAGCTCGGAGTTAGAAGCCACACGGTAAGATCCGAGATCTTGGGGTGGTCAGACTCAAAGGCCTACTTTGGAAAGCCGTGGCTGCCGTAACGTGCGGCTCTGTACAGCCTCGGAGTCAGGTGCCTACCGCAGTACGTACCCGAGTAGCGCCCCCTTCTTCCTTCTTGTACGGGCAGACTGAGCCCAAGGGCACTAGAGAAGGGGAAGCAAAGCCAATTCTTTAACTTGTGAGAGCCTATCTGACAACAACTCCGGCAACACGACTCGGAGTCCAATCGGTAAAACACAATCTCAACTCTGTGGCCCACAATTCTCCGTCGCTTTGTAAGTGAGGCTCAAAAATCCTGTGCTTGAGAGGACATCCCGATGGGTTATCTTTGGAGGTGGTGTGACTTTCTTCGAGAGGGCCGCAGTCAAGACTCGA
>QLOZ01001931.1:0-10089 GCA_003314065.1 Lactarius sp. MG50 | reverse complement strand
GTGGTTAATATATTGGACATTAATTGACCTCACAGTTGACTATAAGCGGACTCTGCTTATCTGTTCTTGCCCGTCGTGATTCTGTAGTTAAATATTGCACAACGCTTTGTGGCACTGAGGGATCACTGGAAATCTCATCCCAAAGTGTGAAAAACTCGCTCAGATCTTCAGTATTCACCCAGGCCTTGATCTTGTCCCAAAGTTCCTTGAATTGATTGGTTACAAAATGCGATCACATCACGCGTAGTACATGCCATTGGCACAATAAGATCTGGCTCTGCGGATACACGATCCGGAGAGCAGCTATCTGTGCTTGATCGCAATCTGACATGATAACCGAAGGCCGGACTGCTGGACTGGCTTCCTTTACCCAATTGATGAAGAAGGAAATGGTATTTGTCGTCCCTTTGGAGCTAAGCATCCACACGATCGGAATGCCTATTTAAGAACATAAGTGCCTCGCACCAAAATCCCAATTTAATAATTACTCACCATGGCCCCAACGGTCCCTAGCAATGATCATAAAGAGGAGGAGATCTTGATACTGAGTAGTGTTTTAAGGTCCGGTCCGGTCCAGTCTTTGACCTCCAGAGCCAGGCAACCGGACCGGGACCGGTTGCAGCCAAAGGAAAATTCACAAAAACCAGACTGAGACCACAAGCAACTGGTCTACTTTGGTCCAGTTTCAGAAAAACAACCGGTTGGGACCAGTCTTTCTAGAGACCAGTTGACAACCAGTCTCAACCGGTTTTTTTGCAGTTGCAACCAGTTTAATTTTTTTTTTATCAAAGCAAAGCACTGTATTCAAGTCTAAATGTATGTACTGTAGATACAATGTAATATACTGTAAGTAAGGAGATGCTGCCGCAGCCACGTAGCTGGCATTGGCGCTGACAGTGCCGCGTCGGTGGTGCTGGTTTTGCCACAGCTGGTGCTGGTGTTGAAGCTGCTGCTGCAGCTGTGTCACTGGTGCCGGCGCTGCTGGTGTTGCCGTCGCCGTGCTGCGCTACCGCAGGTGGTGTCGTCACTGGTGTTGCACCCGCTGTGCTGCCGGTGCTGGGGACTGAACTGCCGCCGCCGCCTTGCTGGTACCGCCGGTGATGCCACTGCTGTCACCCAGTGGTGCTACCGGTGTTGCTGTGCCCGCTGCCGTCACTGGTGTCACCCGCTCATGCCACCGGTGGTGCTGCCAGTGGTGCCGCTGGTGTCGCCCGGTGGTGGTCCGCCGGTGGTGTCGTCTGCTGGTGGTGCCGCCGGTGTCGTCCGCTGGTGGTTCCACCGGTGGTGTCGTCCGCTGGTTCCGCCAGTGGTGCTGCCCCTGGTGTCGCCGGTGGTGCCACCGTTGGTGTCGCCTGCTGGTGTCGCCACTGGTGTCGCCTGCTAGTGCCGCCGTTGGTGTCGCCTGCTGGTGTCGCCGCTGGCGTCACCTGCTAGTGCCGCCATTGGTGTCACCTGCTGGTGCCGCCGCTGGCATCGCCCACTGGCGCCGTCCGCTGGCGCCACCCGCTGGTGCCGCCTGCTGGTGCCGCCGCAGCCGCCACCACTGGTGGTAGTGCTGTCCTAAAGGGGGAGAAGACGATGTTGTTAGTTTGTATTTTATGTTAAGGACGACACACCTGTTGTTTCTCTCAGTAGAGGGCCCATTAGTTGATGAGCCGCTGCAGCCTGCAGCCTGATGTCCGATGCGGAGGAGAGGAAGAGTACTTACCTAAACTGGACGCCATTTATCGGAGTTTGAAACTCCACATGAAGGTCGCGAGTCACAACTTTCAAAACACAAGACATGGAGATCAAAAAAGAATAAAAAATATATTTAGAAGTGCATTACTATAATATGTACAGAGGTCTGAGGAGCAAAGGGCTGGTTGCAATTTGCAACCAGTTGCAACCGGTTTTTCTGCGGTTGCGATATATGGCATGGGAATTAAGGACTGCAACCGGGACCAGACAAAAACTGATGCAACCGGGACCGGTGGTCCAGTCCTAGTGCGGTCCAGTCCAGTTGGGTCCCGGTCTTTTTTTGGTCCATAGGACTGGACCTTAAAACACTAATACTGAGTAATATTATGTGTCACGTCAATTCCGATAAAACCATTGCCGAGGTGCCTGAAAGCGTCCAATTGAAATTTGGTTTGAATACACAGTATAAAGAGATCTTGATCCAATCCTGAACCCGGGGGGGGATGGCTAAGCTTATCTTTGTTAAATACCAATACATTATCGGCTTTGAATCTATCAATCCAAAGCTTTGTCGAGATGCCATCTTCTGGGTGCAGACGAATCTTTTCCTCTTTGAGCGCTCAAGCCATCCGATTGACTTCTTTGAGAGCAATAAATTTGTTGCGGCTGCCGTCAGGCGCCAAATCCCTAATGACGTGTACCTATGGATGCATTAATCAGCTGTTGGCTGCTAAAGTAAGGTTCATTTACATACGATCTCCTTAGGATCTATCTTCAGCTCCAGCCTAGATCTAATCTCCTCCCGGGCAGCACGCGACATGCGCGTATAAGCAAGATTTGCTCGGCCAACTTCGTGATTGTGCTCTTCCTCATAGCGTCCCAGAATGGTTGTCATGTGATGATAGAGTTTAATTACAATCTGACAATCACAACCCGATTTCTTGCTATCCAGCTTGCACGTCCGTTCAGGATACTTCTTTTGGTACTTGCTCCAGCTGCCAGACGGTTGGCACGAGCACACGTAAAGGCGCTTCTCCAACCAGAGCACATTCCCTTGCTTGACAGTCGATCCAATAAGCTCAATGGAGTAAGCAAGCTCCTCCTCCCGGCACCATGCATCAAATTCAGCTAGATTACCCCACTCATGCGGGTATCTGCCTCCCTTCTGGTCGGAATAGAAGCTACCCTTCTTTCTCGAAGTGGCAGGAGTCTCAGCGCTGCCAGGAGGGTCATCATCATCGCTCTCGTGTGGGCACTCGGATTCCTGCGGGATAGCACATGGTTCGTTCCCGATGATGCCCAGATCCAGGCAAAGCTCAGCAGGTGGGGCACTCGGCCCGGTCGTCATCGGGGGCACGACAGAAAGGCAGAAATGCGGCAACGTCATCATTTCGGCGTTAGGGACGAGGATGGGATGGGGCCAGGAGGAAACACGGGTGGACGATGCGCGTTCGCCCCTTCCTCCCTCGTGTCCAGGCCACAAACGTGTCTGCCACAATTTCTGCCACAATTTCAAACCAATTATTTAATTTAATTTTCTTGTACTTTAATTATACTGTTATTCATTATATTTGTTGATATTGGTAGAGTGATTACTTAAGACAAGATTTTCAAACACCGAACCTATGACTAAGCTCTGTCCATTTTCGGATTCTGCAATCCGCACGCTAATTTGTAAAAACTCCCGGAGAGAGTCAGTGTTATGGTCGCCCACAAAGAAAAGGTTATAGTGGGGTAGCATTGTGGCACGGGCCCGGGAGTCTGTCGACAGCAAAACTCTCCGGAAGGCATCATCTGACTAGAAAAGCTAGCCTGAAATCCAGTTTTAGTGTACTCGAAATTTCAATCATTTATAGTGAACTCTGGGCAATGCAATCCCAATTCCTGCCGTATTCATGCAGCGAAACAATAAAAATGTATTTTGAATATCGTCGCTATACTGTACCGGTACCTGCTCAGCAGACTCGCCCATCAAAGCCGCATACTGTACACACAGTGCACACTCAGTAAAGTGTCAAAGCGAACAGAAAAGAAAAGTACCAATTTATTCAACAGTTGGACCACAAAGAACAGTACTCCCACCAGTGACGAAGTGGCGAGCGAGGCGCGTATGAATCCCGGGCCCATGACCTGCAAACCACACATGTCACGGTATCATGAGGTCATCAGTGTCAGTGCGTAGGCCCTCTGAGCCGCAGTGCGCGAGGCACTCAAAGTACATCATTTTCCGTGCTGACTCGTCGATGTGATCTAGTACACTGCTAGAGACTGTCGTCGTACGATAACCTGCCGCGGCAGCGCATCAGCGAAATCCTATGTGCGCGGAGCTACACTATAAGGCGAGATTGTGAGTGGCGTCGGAGTCGGCGTCATACGTGAGCTCAGCCTTCGTACGTCGCACCACACTTTCCCTCAACTTTCGCTGACGCGGTGAGTGGACCGCGCCCGGAGCCCATTTCTCTCTGGATGTGGTACGTGTTTCATACGGCCCGCAGTCTGAGCGCCCAAGCTGCAGCTTAGTATAGTAGGCGGTCGGTACTACCGTGACTGAGGAGCCCGCACCAATGTACCGACAGTCGCAGATCCGACTCAAAACAACACTCAGTCGAAAGAGACCTTGCGCAAGGTCGCGGGTGATATCCCCTACGTTGCCGCGGGCGGCTTCGACCGTGCGTCAGCTACCAGCGCAGTGGAGAAGTACGGCGGTCTGGTCGTGTCATTTCATTGCGAACGTGAGTGCTCTCCTTTCAATTATGGGGGGCCTAGAAATGGGTTCTCACATGGACATACTACCACAGCCCGATCCTCCCTTGCGCCTGAAGGGAGGGTTCCTTTGGATACCGTATAATTGCGCCACATTCTACAGCCCAGAAGCTGCAGCTGGATATATTGACTACCCCTTCGTTAATGAGGTTGTACCTTTGAAGGTGTAGAGCAGGTCTAGATTGTATTAGAGACCCAGTAGTATAAAGACTTAATTATTGACGGATACCATTATTGGTGTTGGTGGTAAAGACCTGTAACGCTGAGCTGCGCTTTTGGAAGACTCGGAGTGGCGAATGGCGAACGAAGGGGGGGCATTTGCATCCCGTGACGTGCCATTAAAACTGAGACACCATACCATGAGCACCTCCGGTTCACCAATCTCTGAGTCAGAGCGTAAGCCTTCAGAGGACCCTAATCCGCCGCCCGGAACGTCTAGCTCGACGCCGCGCCGTCCAATTTATCAGACCGAGACGACAGGAAATTACTGGGGCGACGTGCGCGAGGCATTCAAGGTGCATTATCACCCTCCCCCCTCCCTTCCCCTCCCTTCTTTCTTTACCGTGCTGCCAGTTGTGCTAAATGCGTCGACGTGATTTGTGTATAAAACTCAGTAGAGGTTGTCGCCATATGACGACCTGCAGCGCATCGGCGAAGTACCGTGTGCGCGGAACAGCCTCTTGAGCGGGATTGCGAGTGGTGTCGGCGTCGGTGTCATACGTGGGCTCAGTGTCCGTACGTGTCCTTTCCCCCTTCTTCTTGATTTTCTCCGCACTGCGTACGAGACTTGCTGACGCCGAGCCTCCCCCCCCCGGCGTGCTGGGACAGATCCGTTTGCGGCGAGTAATTGGGCCGTAGGGACATTCATGCTCGTTTCTCTCGGGACGTGGTACGTTTTTTTTTTTTCTAATATGACCTGTCCCCGTCTGCCCACCTAAGCTTCTGGTTCGGTGGGTGGTCGGTGGTACGAGCACGCGGACGTTTGTCTGAACGCAGGTCCATGACAGGACAATTTGCCAACGCAATATCCATGAAGAACGCCAGCGCGTACAGACTGTCGTTGAACAGCTTCCCAAGCGAATGCTCGCAAAGCCCAAGGACTCAGAGACGCCCCCATGATGATGGCACCAACACACAATGGTATATTCGCTACACCAAACACGCATATTTACAACAACACATTACCTATCCCGAAGAAAATATCCCACTGTATCCTGGTACATTGACTGGTATCGCAACGGTGCTTTCGGGTCCTTTCAGAAGGACCAGTCGGCGGCCCAAATATCTTTGTTCCAATTTTCGACCAGTTGTGGGTCATCCTTGCGCCTTGAATAAGCGAGGACGCGGACATAGAGAGGTAGGGGCTATTACCTTGAACTTTGCCTGAAATTCGGTGAACCCCCCACGGAGGATGAGGACTTGTTGGGGTATATCTTTGTCGTCCTGCAGCTGTTTGCGTCGATCATTGTAGATCTAAGATGTGACCACCAGAAAAAGTCAGCAACTAAGGTTATGCCCTGACGGTCACACTTTAACTTGCCCGCGCAGCTTTTGGGCCTCTAAGTACCGCTTGCGACAGTCAGATCCATAAGGAGTGCGTGTGGTGCGACCCACCGTGACTGCGAGAGCGCACAGTGGAAGATAACTTGTGGTATCTCTTTGGCGTCGCGAACCAATTCGTCTAGCTTATCTAGGAAGGTCACAGAAGGGACGTTGTGACAGTTTGTTATGTTTCCTCCGATGTAATCGTCATCGCGGACGTCTACAATGAGATAGTCCTTGCGAGGACGCTTGTCGCTTTTGATGATCGCGGAGAGATCCTGGAAGGGTCTGAGTTACTTACGAGAGCGAAGGACTTTGACATAACTTACATCCCCCGAAATGTACTTTACAGGCATGTGTAATTTACGACGGAGCGACGCGGTAATAGACAGGATGGCCAATACAGTAGGCCTGCAGTGAACACGTCAATTTTTGACAGCAATTTCCGAGTTTGAAATCGAGTTCCGGTCCGGTCCGTGGCCGACCACGTTCGTTGTACCTTCCCACGACAGCACGGCCAAAAGACCGACGCGTTTGATTCCTTTTCTCATTCGCCGCTGCCAACGCACACTCCCTCGTCTCGCTTTACACTCTCGTCCTCTATAATGTCTCTCCCTCAGCCTGTTCCCCCATCTTGGAAGGTTCGTAATTGATCTCTTCAAATATTATTATTATTTTTTTCATAATATTATATGCATATGTAGGACCTCGGCAAGTCCTCCAACGACCTCCTCGGCAAGGACTACCACTTCGCTGGTACCTCCCTCGAGGTCAAGACCGCCACCCCCTCCAACGTCACCTTCAAGGTCGACGGGACCCGTGACTCGAAGACTTCCCTTGTTTCTGGCAACTTAGAGGCCAAGTACTCTGACAAGTTCCACGGCCTCACCTTCACCCAGGCCTGGTCAACCTCCAACGCGCTCCGCACTCAAATCGAGCTCGAAAACCAGATCGCCAAAGGCCTCAAGCTCGAGACGACGAGCATCCTCAATCCGGAGAAGAACTCAAAGTCGGTCGTTTTCGGCGCTGCGTACAAGCAGCCCGGCCTGCACTCCCGCGCCGTTCTGGACATCTTCAAGGTTCGCGTGCTCCCACCTTTTCCCTTATCTCTGTTTTTTTTGTTCTCCCAGGCTCACTCTTGCTACATAGGGCCCTACATTCACCGCTGATACTGTGCTCGGTCGTGATGGCTTCCTTGTCGGCGCAGAGGCGTCCTATAACGTCACCGAGGGCCGCGTTGATAAGTACTCTGCCGCCTTCGGTTTTTCGGCGCCCGAGTACGCCGTCACCCTCCACGGCCTCTCCAACCTCACCACCTTCGCTGCGAGCTATTACCACCGTGTGAGTCCCGACGTTGAGGCTGGTGCCAAGGCCGTATACGATACCAAGGCCACCTCCCCGGGCGTCGCGCTTGAGGTTGGCACCAAGGCGTACGTGCACTTTTTCGTCTTCTCGGCGTCATTTATCTCACATGCTGCTGGCGCGGCCCCTTCAATCACCTAGCTACCTCGATTCAGCTGCCTTCGTCAAGGCTAAAATTAACAACGCTGGTGTTCTCGCTCTCGGTAAGGCATTCTGCCATGCTTTAGACTGGGTGCAACCATTCATGGCGTTTCACGTTTTAGGCTACACTCAGGCGCTCCGTCCTGGTGTCAAAGCCTCCTTTGGTCTCGCCCTTGATACACAGCGGCTCAGTGACGCGAGCCCCTTGGCTCCCCCCGCGCACAAGGTTGGCGCGCAATTTGTCTTCGAGGCGTGAGCGATCGCAGATGGGTCCAAAGTTGTTATCTCGTCCATACCTTATTTCGTCATGAATGAAACAACGCATCTTACCCACTCATTTCGTGCGTCTTGTGAGCAGATAATGACAGCTCATGCCAGGGCTCTGACATTGTCCTGATTTCATGAATTCTGCTTGAGTGTCATTTTTTAGACCGCCAGAGTTTCTAAAGGCGTCATGATAGATGGCAAGGAAAAAAAACAGGCGTATATTGTGTTCAGTAATGTGATAAGGGTTTATTTCCAACAACACTTCCGTAGAACTTTATTTCTCTTCTGCAGGCGATAACGAGCACGTGGGGAGACTGAGTGGGAAGGAAAATGGGTACGATCAACGGCCGCGCAGTGCTTTCTCCAAGACTATAATGAACAAAGGTTAAAGATTGGGATCATTATCATATAGCAGGGAAAAGAAGGAAGGAGCGCCTCACCGGTGTCGTGGGCCACTTCGCTATACTCGGTACCTTGGATCTCCAGCGCGATACCGACGAAGGAGCGTCGAATGGCGTCTCGCGAAGACGCAGACACCATCTTATCTTTGACCTTCGCGCTATCGGGTGACCTATACAGGTCGCAAACAATGTCGCGGAAAAATAAAAATAAAAAATTAACATTTAGACAAAAAGAAGAAAAAAAAAAAAACAAAGAGAAGAGAGGTCCGCTGGTCTGGTTGCGCCGCCTTTTTTTTCGGAGGGGAAGGAAAGGGGAGGGAAAAAAAGCGTACCAGGAGTAAAAGACGATCTTGTTGCGCTTGCTACCCTCCTCGTTCTGAAACTCAAAGTCGTACACGGCCCAGCGGCACTGGGCATCGGGTAGATCGGCGAGGAAGTCGTCGTACTCGTTCGTGGTGTCCGTTTTGTGCACGACGATCTCCGTCTTTTCCGGGTTGAGAGTAAAGATGATGTACTTGTACTTCTTTTTGAGTTTCAACTCCTGGAACCTCTCCATGCACTCTTGGTTCACGGTCACGCCGGACGACTAGGGAACAAGTTTGTTATATTAAATCTGCTGATGCCCGGATAAGCCGTGGCTCTCTCACCATTTCTGTTGTGTTTTGGGTGAAAGGGGTGGTGACGATAGGCCGGTATTAGGGAGGATAGGAGACTGAGAACAACACTCGGGTTGTGGGCCCTCTTGAAGTGAACTGAGTATCGCGATGGCAGTGTAATCGGCAATCGCCATCATTAGATAATAGTTCCTTTCTGGGCCACTCAGGTTCTGCTAGCTAGTACTAGTATTCGAACACACTCTCTAACCATGCGTCGTAGTCATATTCGGCCTCCCCTGTCCCATTAGGTGTCCCGGGCATCACTTCCCGCAGGTACTCAATCGCACTTGCCGGTATGTGTGCCAAGCGCAAGTCAAGCTCCGTCACATACGGCTGCGGATGCGCAGTCGTCCGAGTCAGAGCTCTTGCCAGGTCGGGAATAGTCGACCTCTGGGGACGCACCTTATTACTCGCGGCCCCTTGGAAGGCCTCGCGTAGCTGGTCGGGCGACGTTTGATCCTCTGTGATGTCGACCTACACGATGTCAGATCCAACTCCCTAAAGTAGAATGCGGCTTCATGAATAACATACCAGGAGGTTTATGAACGCTTCGAAGGTAATTGCGCCATACTCTTGAAGAAGTTGATCGTAGATGATATCAAGGTCCTCGTCCTTTGTGGGAAATCATCAATGTATCAATATAACCCTGTGAAAGCAGAAGAAAAGAACTCACCGCGTAGACAATACCCAAGCTAGCCAAGGCGGCAGCCATCTCAGAAAGGTTGAGCGTGTTGGTCTCGTCCTTATCGAAGTATCGGAAAGTGCTCTCGAATTGCTCAATTTGCGCCGGCGTCAGATTGGTTAGATTGCGTGACACGATCTGCGACCGCGTTGGTTAGAAAAGGGCGTCTGGAGGAAAACCACACATGCCTGGTTATCGATGAATGAGATTTTCTTCGCTATACTCTGCACGACAAGCTCAAGCTCAAATTCAAGATCCTGGCACGTGAACACGGTGTAGTCGTTCTCTTCAACTTTTGCAGCCACGCACTCAGCTTCGGCGGCCTCGACTGTCGTCAAGGCATCTGAAAGCGCAGGTATTCGAGTCTGAATCTTCTCGGTTTGGCGTTGCTGTGATTCTAAAGGACCTTCTACTGCAGACAACTCGAGAGAGACAGCGCGCAGGCGCTCCCGGAAACCATCAACCAGCTCTGCGAACTTCTTACGGAGGGTCTCTTGGATCCTGCCACGAGAATTAGATACCGCGACCACGAAACTCTAAGAGGACCGCACTCTCGTATTTGCGCATTAATGGCCCTTGATCGTTGTGCTTCTGA
>QLOZ01001930.1:0-11659 GCA_003314065.1 Lactarius sp. MG50 | reverse complement strand
CGGAACAGCACGGGAGAGCCATTTTGAATTGGCGCCAGATGCATAACATTTGACGGAACGAAGTCCCCATCGAACTCTATGTGATCAAAGCTAAAGTGTATAAGGACTTGCCAGTTCGAGAATCCAGAGATGCATACCCTGTTGGTTCGTCGTTGCATGCCAGCATAAAGCTCTCCAGTAGTAGGCGCTTTGAGGGAACAAACCGGCACGTGTCACTGAGGACAGTCTCGTCAAGATAAGGTCCGAAGGGTCGTTCAAGCAAACTGTGTAGAACTTTGTTTGAATGCATCCAAAGGCTAACGTAGTAACGAGACAGCTCTGAAAGTGCTCAACGTTCAACGCGCAAGGCTGCCAACCGGTTGCCAGCCCCTAACCGTCACCGCCGGAGTCACCGCCACCGCGTGGCAGACCAGTTCCAGTCCCCAGTCCGCACACGCCCCACAGTCCTTCGTTCCAAGCTTCCGCCAAAGCATCATTTTGTCATGCCCGTTCTCTCTGCCGGCGACGGCGGCATATCCATCGCGGCCGGCATCATCATCGGCTTGTTTGCTTCTTGTGTACAGAGCTTAGGTCTCACAATACAACGCAAGAGCCATGTCCTCAACCAGGCGCTTCCAGACCACCTCCAACGAGTAGAACACCGTCGACCGTGAGTGTCCTCCGTTTAGTTGGGATCAATGCTGATCTCACTCGAACCGACCTTAGGCTGTGGCTACTCGGATTTCGTGCGTGTTTTATCTCGCAACCCTTGCATGGTCTTGTGACAGTTAGTTTACAGTCGTCTTCATTTCCTCCAATATTCTCGGATCGTTATTTCAAATCGCGTCCCTCCCAGTTGTCATCCTAGCCCCGCTCGGAGCAGTTTCTCTTCTGTGGAATGCCTTCTTCGCCTGCTTCATTCTTGGCGATTTGTTTTCGCTGTGGGTGATCCTCGGCACCCTCCTCATCGCAGGAGGGGCTGTTCTCATCGCCATTTTTGGTATCGTGCCAGAGCCTACACACTCACTTGAAGACCTACTCGTTCTCTTTTCCCGCCCAACATTCATAGCGTATTTCACCCTATTGGGGGTCGCTGTCCTCGTATGCCTAGCGATAGTAAGCCGTGTTTATTCTTTCCCAGCGGAGTCTCTGATATACAGCCGTCCAGACTCACTTAGCAGAGTACTCATACTCGCTCCGCCTTCGTAGCTCGCCTTCATCCCGGCCATCGTCACCCCTCCTGATTCCTACCAATTCCACCTTAGACCTCACCGAACGCACCCCGTTGCTTGATCGCAAACGCAAACCGGCGTCCTCCGCTGCATCCACCACCTCCGTATCCAATTCCGCCACGCAAAAGCATGTTCCCCCTTCCCGCACGCCCCTCCTTCTCTCTATATCCTATGCGTCTACGTCCGGTATTCTGTCCGGGATGTGCCTAATCTTCGCCAAGTCCGGCGTGGAGCTTCTACTCCTTAGTATCCGAGGAGACAACCAATTCTGGAAATGGCAAGCTTGGATGCTTGTCCTCGGCCTTGTTGGATTCGCCCTTCTTCAGCTCTGGTATCTGCATAAAGCTCTCAAACTTGCCGATCCAACCATCGTGTGCCCATGTGAGCGTCGCCTTTCTCCCAATTTCCCTGAGCTAAAACGTTCTTTATTTCAGTGGCGTTCTGTTTTTACAACCTCTCTTCGATTGTAAACGGCCTCGTCTATTTTGACCAGGTTTCGCTTTTACCTACATCCCATCTCCTTCTCGTCATTGTGGGCATCTTCATCCTTCTTGGCGGTGTGTGGGCCGTCAGCCTTCAGGCGGTTAATGTTGGCACGTGGTCTGGCGGAGACGACATGGACGTGTCCTCCATCATTGATGGCATTGTAGACGAGAGTTCCCTTCCCGAATCTAACCCCACTCTGGCCTCTCCAGCTACCGAAATGCCTGAGGGCGAGCACGCCCTATCTCACAATATGGCATCAGAACCACCGATATTGTCACCTCCCCTTTCGCCTAGGACCCCGCGCCTGCGCTTACACCACCATCATCCTGGGCAGAGCTTATCCGGGATCGCAGCACCTGTCTCTCCCCCACCTGCTCCTGTACCCGCACCGGGTTTCTCGATCGGCCTATCACCCGCGAGCCCAGGGTTTGCGCTCGTCCCGCGCGAGAGGCGAAGATGTGTCAGCGGACAATCAGGAGGGGATGCTTGGGACGAGGTTATCAGACGCGCGCGCACGCGGCGTACGGTGAGCGACGGTTATCCTGTGGTTGGCGACGATGTCGAGCGAGGTCGCGAGGTCGGAGCAATCGGGGAGGACGAAGGAGACACGGGCAGCAAGGTCGGCCAGGCACGTGGTCGATGGAAGTGGCTCCAGACCCTGATCCGAGGACCAGTGAGGTAGGGAAGTTACATCTGTGCTACATCTGTACGTTCCATCATGACCGTCATATAATGATGCTCCGATTTAATACCCCAGAACCTGCACATATCCACCATATCTAGTCACATTGGATTTACGCATGTGGTTGTGCACTTGACTATATCCTATTATATACGTCTTTCTTGTTAAGAGGTCTCGCAGAGCGGATCAGGTCACGAAGGACAAGCTGTATGCAGTTCCAAATGGGTTATCGAAGTTATGAGGGAGGAAAGCTGTAGGGAACCGGTAGAGAAAGCAGGAGGAAATTCGACTCGGAGTTGCATACTGTTCAATTCCCCCCTCCCCCGCACTGAGGCGCGGACTAATCTATCTAATCTATCTGACTATTTTCCTCGGGTGTCAGGCCGCCGGGGTAACATAGCTAACCCGTGGCCCGCTTGTCGATCAACTTGGTTTGATCTCCTCGTCTCCTCGCTTAAGCTTGGTGATCTTACAACCACGTACCCTTCGCGGCAATCAAAGACGATTCACTCGCCGCACTGCAGCGGCTCTCCTGAAATACGGAATGACACGCCACTTTTTAAATTCTATATCGAGGCTCGCCACTGGTACTCATACTGCACTAATGCCCTACGCGAGGACCTGACATTGGACACCCAGGGTGGAGGGATCTTCGAATTCTTTCGTTGTTATATACATACACCTCGCCGAAGCTTCCATGCCCGGACTTGGATAACTTCTTCGTCGTTCAAATCACTTCTCCTGTTTTGGGCTAAGGCTAAAACATGGCTTCGGGCCAACTTACGGAGGTCGATGGTTCTTTTTTACCAGTTTGTGAATTACAATTCACGAGACAAGCGGTCATAACGCAGGTCTTCCCAGCAACCTCGGCATGCTTGGATGTCACTTCTCCCCTGCGGGGTTGTGCCGATAAGTCCTTTCGACCGTCTTTATCCGAAAAATGTCATTACACGGAAGGCGACGCTGCTGTACTTCGCATACTCCAGCCAATTCTCGCAGAGGACGTGCTCGCTCTGCTCTTTTCTTGACCATAGTATATACCCTCCGAATGTGGGTTTTTGCGGTTGGGATCGCGGAGCAACAGTTCAATTCTATTGCAAGGCCTTTCTCATTCTTGGAGCTTTGCGGTCCATCTGCGGCCTATAAGAGTCCTATGAGAAGGACGTACCGTCTGTTTGATAGCCTTTCTGATCGAATGCCCGATGGAAGTGATGGTTATCTGTTGACGTTGCAGTTCTCAGACCCCCGGCGGATCTACTCCTATGTAGTATGAGCCCCCCTTTCCCCACAACTACCCAAACGATGGTAACGATTCTATGTCATCAGGGAACTAGGCTTCGCACCTAGTGATTGATATCACCGCTGTGATTTCCACGTTCTCAGCCATGCGGGGGCCGGTGACTCGTAGGCAAGGTGCTTTCTATTCCTCAAACTTCACCGAATCCTGTTAGAGGTTCGTTCATCGATGCATTTCCCTGACTACGAGGAAGACGCTATTCATGAATGTCGCGATTTCGCTTTTCCCCACTACGTACTGCACAGCTACAAGACACGAATGGCCGTAACTACCCTTCTTATTCCCGTCGTATTGCACATAGGTGGTATGTTATTACTTGCGTTGCTGGGCGACATTGATGTCGCCACGTTTCGCACTTCATGCATGATGAATAACTCTCGTTTCGGTCTGACTTTGGGATCACATACTATGCAGATATTGGAAGGCGGTTGACGATCACAATCACACGGGGCTAAGGTTCGATGTCCCACAGAATCGCTGCATGATTTTCCAACATCAGGGCAGAACAGCAGGTCACCGCAACGACACCACCAGTCTTATTTCATCATTTCAAGTTTGCCTTTGTGCGAGTCCGATATCGTACTTGAAATTCCTCCGTAACTATGAGCTCGTGTTGCGTGTGTTCGTAACTGTGCAATACATTGGGCTGTACAGTATGGACTCCTCGCCTTTGTGACATCGTTTGGCAGAAGAACTTGCGCAGCATTTTCAGAATTGCTCGGTGATCCGGTCACTTGTCGTGTTGTACTATTGGCTACTCATCGACAGTTTGAAAGGTGAATTGGGTTGTATATGCTAATGTGACCAGCCGTACTGGAGTATTTACAGGGACACAAGATGAAAAGTACGAAGACTGCGCGTCTCGCGGGGAGGGGTCCGGAGTGGAAATTGCTTGGGAACACATGGTGAATCCGCCCTGATTCACGCAGATGAGCAACAGCCGCGCGCGATATCTGGTTATCCGGCTAGCTGAGTCGAAGTATGGTCCGAGGACAGCTTAGTTCCCTACGAGCCTTGGGTTACTGAGAGTTCGGTACGTGCACAGTACAGTATGTTACAGCCTGCAGCGAAAGAGGGCACTCAGGAATTCTCGAAGTGGCTATAGAGCGCAGACAATAGCTGCAACTTCGGACGGAGCGCTGGAATGTCTGGTCATGCGTTCAGAAACGTGGTTTAGAGAATTACGTGACAATAAGCACAGGCAACAGGTGTGCCGTACTTGGCATACAAATAGAGTTAAGGGCGGAGGACCCTTGCATTACAGTGACGAGATTCAGGGCGATAAGATAGTGCAGGAACGCTCGTCTCTTGGAGCGAGCCCAGCTAGTGGATATATGAACGCATGAATGGGTCCTGCTTTGACAGATCAGCACAGAGAGAAGACGCCACCTGAGTTTAGGACTGGACGTGTTGTGTAGAACGTCGATGGGCCGCGAGGGTGGGAAGAGTGGGGAGAGCAGGAACGGAGATTACGGGAAGCACACAAGCGCGTAGATATCTCAGTTAGGCGCTGCGGGCGGGACCGCGTAATTCTGGGAAGTCCGGCGAGAAGCACGGACTCATATGGAGCATGGACAGTTGACTGCGCGCGGAAAGGTACGCGAATTATTGCGTTACTTAGCAACCTCTAATAGTTTCAGTCGAGTCGACGAGGCGCCTACTCATAACTATGTCTGTGTTAAGCGCGGGAGATGCTCAAGAATTATCCCATGAAGGGGGTCAATGAGCTCGTTTGTTGTCCTTCACAACTGGGAAATGCGAGTTATCATCGTGATCGTACTGAGCTCGACAACAGCACGACCGTGGGAAAGGAGCTGAGGTATTTGATCAGTCGACATCAATGAATTAGGCGAAACCAAAAGATTGGCGTACGCGACGCGTCGTGATATCAAAATCCAAATCCGGATTCCCTGTAACAGACCGGGACGACGAGCATACCACTGCACACACTTTTGACAAGAAATATTCAAGCCCTAGAAGTAGCCTGTCTTTATAACTGATGAAGAAGAACATTATTATGTGAAATGTGAAGAACGGGTGATCGAAATTAATTATATGAAAGGCCGAGAGAGTAACTGCTGGCCTGCCGTCGCGGAGCGGCTAAAGCAACGAAACGAAGCCAACCCTTCAGTCTCGTCACTGTCCTTTAATTTCCTTTTTTTCCCTTTCTTTCCATTCTCCCTCACTTGACTTTTTGTTCTCTGGCGGCGAATTGTTGTTGTTCCGTCTCAGCGTCATGCCAGGAAATCGACACGAGACACCAGTAGCTTCAGGTTCAGCCATGCCGTCTGGTGGCGCGGCCGTGCCGGCCGTCACGGCCAATGTAGGCCACGGAACTTCTTCTGTACAGAAGAGGACACTTCCTCTCCCTGCTAAAGGACAGCCTTCCTTGTCCAGCCTCAGAACGCCAAAGTCTTCTCAGAACTTCACCGTTGCCAAATCACCGTCCATTTTCGAGACCAAAGACGAGGCAGGCGATTTTGGCCTCGCGGATGAACTGGATTACATATCCATAACCGCACCTTCCTCAGTTGGCCATCAACTTGTCCGGTCAGATAAGGCCTCTCGCGTACTTGGTGTTCAACACCGTCGTTCGATGGAGCCCATCCCCGCAGCGGTCAGGACCTCTATAGTATCAACTCGCTCGGCCCGTGAAGTTCCTTCTATCCAGTCTTTCACCCCAACACTCCCTCTTACCTCTCTCTACGTTGTATCCGGTCTTCCCAAGGCCCCTCACACATGGACTCTCGCAGATCCTGACTCCGTTGTGGGCCTTACCCATTCCGACGGTGCCGTCAACCGATGGTGGCGAGCAGAGGTTCTCGGTAGTACCGTTAGTCCGGGTGCTGGCGGCGGCAAGAAGAAGCGGAAAGTAAAAGGCGACACCGAAATCCTCAAGGGTGCGGGCGCCCTCACTAAGCAGGAAGTCGCAAAGCTGCTTTCCAAGGCCCTCAAGGTGAGCTTTGTTCATTTTCTATGGTGCTAATACTCAAATATTTATCTTTCCTCTTAGTTATCCTTTACTCGCGAGGTCGAAATAATAACATCAACCCTTCAGCCAGCCTCGACTGTACACACATTCTCATTCACTCTTCCTGCTCCCTCTACACCTCTCGCCCCTTCTTCGTCCATGGGCCTCTTGCGTGCCTCTGTTTTGTCTACCTCGCCCTCCGATCGGCCTGTATCCAACGTTACTTCTCTCTTCCCGTACAATGATCCTTTCTCCCATGGGCGCCCCTCTTCCTCCTTCCTTGGTCCTCCAGGCATCTTCCCTCCTTCATCAAGTTCCACCTCCGCTGTCGACCGGCTTGGAGCAGCTGGTAACTCTGGCACACCTGATGCACCGGGCAGCACCATAACTTATCACGGTGTCTGTCTTACCGTGTGGTCTCACGCAGACGCTGAGCGCAGCGCAGCTATCAGACGCACGCTTGAGGCGGGCCGTTCACGCAAAGAATCTGCGCAGAGCCTCATCACAGCACGTCTCAAGGGCCTCCGTACGGATGCCCAAGATCCCACGCTCCAAGCACGTCGCAATACAAAGCGTAGCGGGCGCGGACCATGGGCCGCCGGCGGCACAGATGGTGAGACAGACATGGATGCTGAAACCGATGGTGGCATCAGTGAAAGTGATTTCGAGGCGGGGAGCATTGGGCAGAGTCACAACCCCGGCGAGAGCACCCTGTTCCTCCCTGGTGACGCTGTATTTTGGCTCCCGTACGCTCTGAGTAGGTTGCCTCCCAACTTGGCTTGCTTTCATCCTTCTGATGGTACATTGTCCAGCCCTCGTATCCCGACATCCCATCTATGACCTTATGCGTGACTATTTGACCCTGTCTTGGGCTCGCTTCTCCAAGGATGTGCTATCCCACACACTTCAGATTTCGAAGATCCTCTCGCATCCTGCTCCTCGTGCTGGTGATCTCATCAAGCTCGACGCTTCCGCCACGACTAAATCCGACACTGCTAGTGCTGGTGGGCCCGACACGAGCCTTGAGGTGATCGCACGTTTCCCAGGAGGGCTCGACTTTGGGCGCGGGCTTGTTGATATCAATTTCACGATGTGGCCGTTGTTCAAGGCACTGAACATTGATAATATTCTGACTGTCTGCGAGGTATGTGTACAAGTCATATCGCGTGGTACAGGGCTCACATTTTGGAAAGATTGCGCTGGCACCGACAGGAAGAATTCTATTCTTCTCTCGTTATCCTGCCATGCTCGGGGTACGTTACCGTATAGAAGCGTAGCTCGCATCTTCTTAACCTTCTTTTGCAGATTGCCGTGTCGACAATCAAGTATCTCGTTGAACTTCGTGGCTGGAATGGCATTGCGTTGCAAGCGGTCCACGCTCGGGATGCCAAGATCTATATCGATGATCCCGGCCCTTGGATTCTGGGTCTCGCTACTGAGGCTCGGTATAGTGTGCGACCACCTTCCGAGGTGTGCATTTGTGATCTGTGAGTCATAATGCGGTGTATCTCAAACGGGCATTGATGGATTTATCCCATTGAATAGTGATATTAACTACTTGTGCGCTCTTTTTTGTTCATGGTGATGTGGTGTTGAGGTGGGGGTCGCAGGACTTGTGCCTCTCTCCCACCCGCGATCGTTTCCATCAAACAACAACGTGATAAGTATCGGCAGAGACTTCTCTCAGTCTTTGATTCGCACTATCATTCCGATCATTCTGTCCCAAGGTACGATCATTATCTTCGGCATGACTTGAGATGATCGTCATCGTCCCGTTTCAGCGAATTCAAGGAAGCATTCCCAGCCGGTCGCTTCCGTCCTCTGTGCAAGATCCAAGCTAAACGCGGCGGATCTTCTACGGTTGTTGCGGATACTATCAAACCACCTAACTGGTGGCATTCGACGCGGGTTATTCAGGCGTTCGACGCAGTCCTTCAGGATAAGATGAAGAAGCCTTCATTGTTTAAGCGTATTTCCTCTTTAGGCATAGTGAAGCGGCCACCGCAACTCTCTGCCGCCGAGCAGCTTGTACAGCATTCTATCCGCAAACGTGCTACTGCATTCGTCGATGCTCGCGATGATCTCGAAACGAAGATAGGAAGACTGTCGCGTCGGCTCAACTTCTTGATGACAGAAAGCGATCTATGGAGGGACAAATTTGTCACCTTTGAGCAATACGCTGAGAAGCTTAGCCTGGAGGCGAATGAGCTGCGTTCGAAGATCAACAGGGAGCAGCGGGAAACGAAGAGACTGAGCGGCTTGGTCACGATGACCGCAGTCGAGAAGACGAAGCTGCAAAATCGTACGACTCACTCCCGTGTGACCTGCCTAGAGACTAATACACATTCGTTATTTAGAACTCAAGGAAACAGAAGCCGCTCACAGAGATGCCCTAATCGAACTGCAGAAGATGCACGAAACTATGGAGATCATGGAGCAAGAGCGTGCGGAAATGGTTGCCGAGGTCGAGGCCCAAATCGAAAAGGCACTCGCGTCCATGGCGGTCGACATTGACGACTCTGATGAATACGATTCACAGCATGGATCACGCGCGTCCTCGCGCTCAGCTAGTCGCAACTCGCGTCCCAATAGTCGCACATCGCGCTCGCGTTGTACAAGTGATGCTGGGATGCGCATGAAGCAATTGCGTTCATTTGCCACCGAGACCACACTCGTGGAGACCTACGATACGATGAAGGAAGAAGCACAGGCGAAGCTCGAGCTTGCGAAGGAGGACGTGATAGAAGAGGAGGATGAAGCGCCGGCGTCGCCCTCGAGGAAGAACCGGTTCTCGGCATCTGAGGTCGAGGGTCAGCCGGACGGCATGTCAGCTGTGGACGAGGGCATCTCCGAACGTAGCGACAGGATCGCCCAGAAGGTATTACAGATCCAGCAAAAGGTTAGGTCCTCGTTGATCATTCATGGATAACTCGGCCACTAACATTCGCGTGATGGGTAGCTGGAGAATGCACTCGCAGCAGATCGTGAGAAACAGTGGAAGGCCCAGTCTAGCCAGGATAGTGAGAGCGAAGGGACAGAAGGACGAGGAATTACAGCCCGCCCTCGTTCGCGCAAACCCTCCGGCGTGCTTAGCAGGCCCCCCAAGGCTCCCAGGAATCGGGGTGACACTATCACGTCCAGCAAAACAGCAAGATCCCGTGCGGACTCGGTCGATACCGCTCGTGGTGAAGGTTCACCTAAGCCCGACGATGTTCGGACACCAACGCGCACAGAACGTGTCGACCCGAACGGGGAAGTCAAAGGTGTGACAATGGGCCCAACTGACTCAGCCACAATCCCAGACCTCGACCAATGCAGCCCACCTACGCCAGCCACCCCTGCTCTCACTCCCGCGCTGACCGGGACGACGGACGACTCGGACACGGATTTCCAGAGTGCCTATTCCACCAGCCCAAGCCCTCGGGAAAGTTTCGGCGGCAACTTCGATGACCGCACAGGAGGGAGCGATAGCCGTCATTCGCAAGAGAAGCTATTCCCTGGTTCCTTCGAGCCAAGCATCGTACGGGAACGCGTATCGAGTGTCATAACCGCCGTGGCTATTGCACAATCAAGTCCAACGTTCAGCGACGATACTGTGGTCTCCAGACAAGAGCGCACTCCCACTCGACGGTAATTTCGAACCTAGGCCATCTTCACGCTCTCTACTTTCCAGTCCTTTCGTTCTATTTATCACTTCTAAGGTTTTCGTTTTTTCCGTCTTATTGTATATCCATAACTTCGTTCTACCGCTATTGCACTGCAGTTCACCCACTATACCTGTCAACAGTTTATCCGGCGGCACCCGGCTTTGCCGCATGAGGGGATCCGAAAGTATCTTACATACTACATGCATCTCACATCTTTATCACGTCGCCTGCGGGTGTCAGGCATTTATATCCTATTCTATGTGTCCCGGTTGAGTCATTACATCGTTGGAATAATCAAGAATCCATCCTTCTCCGCGCATTAAATGAGCTCACTACCCCCGCAATCTGCTCGTAAAACCATGCTTGAGACTTCCTGTCTTCCAAGGGAAAATACTTGTCGTGGTCTTTGCCACTCCTGTGTTGAAACCGGATTCCGTGGTCCCCGTTGATCACACGGTGCACTTGCATCAGCGGAAGATCCCAGTTCAGACGAAGCTTCTTGGTGCCGAACGTGAGCACGCGAACAGCTGTTAGCAGGGCCACACCATCTCCACCAGGAAGGTCTATCGTTCACTGTAAGCAGGCTTGAGAGGGCGGAGGAAAGCGAGTGCATACTGATATGTGCTACGTAGAACTCTTGTCGGTACGCGCCGTTATCAAGGTCCTTCAGCCAATACTGCCCTAGAGCCTCACGCTCAGAGAACGGCTAGAGGTTGGGTTTAGTCGCCGTGTGGGACATTTGCTCTAGGAGAGCTGCTTACCACCAACACACGATCAGGAGGTACATGTCGGGGCTGTGACTCGTAAGATGAAAGGGCCGGTAGTTCGAAGATGATCGCTCACCAATCTCACACGTTCCCGGGCGGGACGATCAAACACAGTTGTAGTGTTGCGAACGCCTTCCAGACGGCAACATGATGAGTAGCAGCATGACAAACATGAGGCAGACATCGGCGTACCTTCGGACAAGTTAGAGGCAAGGTCGAAGAAACCGACAGCGGGCTTGGTGACAGCACTGTATGGAAAGGACACGTCATGCACTCCATCGTCGGCGAGGACATGACTTACCCAACCAAGCCCTTCCCAACACCTTTGAAAAAGCCAAGAGCCCCTTCGGACTCGGCTCCTTCGAGTGGTTTCATCTATCACAAGATGGTGTTGAATTCAAAAACTGTGATTGAGTCTGGAAGAAACTCACGACTACCCCTTCCACGCCGCTGGCAATACTACTTGCAAGTGCCTCGGCGCCTGCGGTGACGCCATAGCTGTCGGGACGTGTTGGTCAATAAGTATAGCTGAATCAGAGCATGTTCTTACATAGCATGGCGAGGTTTATTCCTCCTTTGGTTCACGCGGCGTCGCTTC
>QLOZ01001927.1:0-45684 GCA_003314065.1 Lactarius sp. MG50 | reverse complement strand
GGTGTTCTGCGTCCAAAGTCGGCGCAGGCTCTGGAGGAAGAGGAGGTTGTGGATCCGCGGGGGCAGAAGCGAGACTTGGCCGAGATGATGGCTCAGACAACCCCGGAGAAGGGTCATCTGACCTCTCGACATCAACAGGTGACGGCGAAGCCTCGCCGACACCCTCGCCATGGCCATCCTCAAGCCCGTTCACTTCGGGGACCGGTACTGCATTCGCGATGTTTGGCGATAGCGACTGGGAGCCGACAGATGGAGAGGGGGTAGTCTTGTCAAAGTTCTGAGGAAGCTGCTTCAACGAGTCGTCGAGAATGGGCGACATGAGCTGCACCTGCGACTTCTCGATGCTTTCAGGAACCAGAGGATTGGCGTCAGCCGATGGGTGCGAGCTGGGTGCAACGCCCCAATCGTCCAGATCCGGAAGACTGTCATCTTCGTCGCCTGCCCAGTCGATGTGACTGCCGGGCGTAGAAGGCCTATTGTGGTCCATCGCCAAAGCCCGAACATGCTCCACCAGCGAATCGATGTTCGTCTTTGCTGACAAGGTTGTCAAAGCGGGAGCAGCAGAGAGATGTGTGGGTTCACCCTTTGACGGGGAGTCCTTCGGGTGGGGAGATGATGGCCCTGAGCGCGACTTGCGTGCCTTCATTGCAGACGCCAGTGCTTCTACTGTCAAGCTCTCAGCTGATAGTGCGGCCCCAGAAGATTTGTTGTGTGACCGTCGGCGGCGTGTGGACATGGACATATTAGAGGAGGTTGTAGATGCAGAAGGAGGTGCCGAGCCAGGTGAAATTGCGGTCGGAGATGCGGGCTCTATCATCAATGAAGGCACCTTATCTGCCGCACGCTGCGGAGTAGCACGGCGAGTGCCAGTCTTGGGTTTTGCAGGGAGGTCTACACCAGGCGGCGATTGAGGCAGCGAAGAAGAGGAGTTCTTGCTCGCAGTAGTAGAACGTGAAGGCTGCGGAGGCACGGCCGATGACAGAGTCTGCTTGGAAACTGGGGTATTTGGGCTGTCCTCAGTCAGGGGTGAGGAGCCGTGATTCCTACCGCCTCGCGTGGAAGTGCCTCCACGTCGTCCCCCTCGCCCACCTCGGCCGCGGTCGCCTCGAGTTGCGCCACCACGGCCCCTGTTCATGCCGCGAAAAGTAGACCCACGATCGCCCGTACGTCCCAAGTCTGGTCGACTTGAAGGGATCGGAATGGAGAGAGAGGCCATGGGTGAGTTGATAGATGTGCGTGTTCTTCAAAACTGCGGATGTCAATGCCTACTAATTCCCCAGAGATCAAGAGTACGATGCACGTACCAAGGATCCGTAAAAAATACAGTAGTAGTCAGTAAATGTTGTTGGATAGAAAAGTTCTGTGGATAGAAGTGGTTAGAGTCCGAGAGTTGTGATCTTGAGCCGAGGGAGCCCGAAGCTTGGCCGGGGCGTGGGCCAAAAGCGGGAGGAGATATCGTGGCAACGTGTTCCCTTTCGACAGTGTACTATCATCATGTCCAAAGCGTCTCAGCCAGAACTCAAGAAGGTTTTGATGCTCTCTGCATCAGGTCAATGACCCTTTCCCGCTGATTCTTTACTTTCTTAGTTTATGGACAAAAGGTTGTTCATACATTTGCAAGGCGGCCGCAAGGTTAGCGGGACGCTACGCGGCTACGACCTCTTCCTCAACTTGGTTATCGATGATGCCCAAGAAGAGACCACTCCCGCACAAAGGCACCCAATTGGCACAGTTGTACGTGTCATTCATCCCTAATTCCCTGCCACTTATGTCCAATCATACGCACGAATAGGTCATCCGGGGAAACAGCGTTACCTCGATGGAGACATTAGAGGCGATATAGCATAGCGTGGCGCTGGCGATACATATTCGCGGTTGGCTACGGTGGTAATGGACGGCTGGGGCTTTACCACAATGTTAGTTATTCCTTCATCACGCCTTTGCGACACATCACGATACATGAGCTATGCTGTAATACTCTCCGTGTTGTCAACATAAAAAAGGAGAACGCCACAATTTCCCCCTGTGAGAGGAACGTCTGCTCAGGAGACTAACCACAAGTCTACGGTTGATACCATTGATACTATCGACCTACACAGCACAGACAAGATGATGCACAAAGTTCAGATTCCCATTTAAAGTAATTATATAAGGTTAGGGTTAGGATCGCGTTGAAACAAAAATTAGGGCCCGCCCAGCCCGAGGGCCGGAGCGGGACAGGAAAATATTGAGACGGTGCATGAACCGAAGCCCATACAAACCACGAGTTCCCCCTGAGGACAAGGTCGCCGTGCTATGGGAGGCCCTCATGGCCCATAAACCCAGGTAGTTGAAGGGGCTTATGCCATCAAGGTAAGTATGAGGTTTTACGATCTCTGTCGACTGCTTTTAAATTGCGGGCCCTGGTGCACGGACCATTTGATTTAGGGCCGGCGCTTTTCTTTTCTCGAGAACTACCGACGCACTACTGTAAGAATCGTGGCAATTTAGAGAGCTGTTTCATATCCCCAAAAAGTTCACGCCACAAATGCCAAATACCGTGTGTATTATATAACTCTCTTCGGTCAAAGTTACGAATGCTGCAGCATAGCAGAGCTGTATTGTACGCCATGGCGACAAATCAATCACGACGTACAAGCTATCAACACGAAGGGAAGGCTAAGAAAGCGATGGCTAGGGCACGAAAATGATGTTACAACAAATCAAGTGTGTGTGCTGGGAGGACTTGGTGTATTAAATATGAAAAGGTGAAATAGTAAATGGTGGAGTGTTGACAATGTCCGACGAATACAGGTATGCTCGATGTTATGCGGCCGCACGGCAGCCGAAGTTGAGCCACTCAATGGTGCATAGAGCTTTGCGGCGCATCGATGGTGTCTGCACTGATCGCCAACGGGCTAAGGTCTATCGGTATCCTGCCTTGTGAATTCCGCAGTTGCCTTCGACCAAGTAGCGTTGCTCCGTCAATACTAAGCTCGAATGGTCTGCCATGGCGCCTTGGTACATCGCGCTGCCCGGCACGTCCATCGTACAAATCGCGAGGCTGTTGTAGCTGCTGTTGACCCAAGGATTGGGAAGGGATCGCGATTTCGTCATCCGATATGTCTTCATCATCTTCGTTCAACCTAACTAGGAATCCTGCCTTGCCTGCGCCACCACGACCCTTGTACGCTCGCCTACGTGCACCTTCTTCCTCCATCCGATGCACGGCGTAGGTAATGTCGAACGCCTCTTTAAGCGAAGCGATACCAGGTGAACGACCATCGCGTCCCCCACGAATAGCATGTAGAAGAGGGGAATCCAGCGGGTGAACATCCGCAAGTGGGGTTGGTGGAGGGGGCGGTGCGGGGGCCGCGTTGCACCATGGATGCGCTAAAAACTCGTCAATGGTGTAACGTTGCGCTGGATCGACGCAGAGGAGATGTGTGATAAGATCCTTGGCTGGGTTATTGCAACTGCGTCAATGATCATATTGATATAGCTAGTCGCTGCACCAACCTGAAGCGCTGATGTCGTCCCACCACGGGCTAAGAAATGTGTAATAGCCGTGTGCCACTTTCTCCGTGAGCACGTTGATACTCTCGTCGTAAAATGGAGGAAAGCCACATAGGAAGGTGTAGAGGACGCATCCCAAGGCCCACATGTCTACGCTCTTGGAATACCGCTCATCCTTGACGATCTCTGGAGCAGTGTAGCCTACTGTACCGCAGGGTGTCATTGTCTCTTCATTCCAGATGACCTTGGATAGGCCGAAGTCTGCAATCTTGACACGGCCAATGCCGCCTCCGCCTACACCGGGAACAAACTCTCCCTCATCTTCTTTCTCTTCATCGTGTTGTCGTATTACTGGGTTCTTAGAGGGGATAATAGGTATCCGTTCGAACAACAAGTTCTCTGGCTTGATATCACTGTGATCGAAGTCAAAACGCACGATCACTATGTGTGACGACAAGATTACCGGTGCACCACCCCTCGCTCCTCGTGAAGATAGCGAATTCCATCAGCAACCTGGAGGATCACATGACGAGAAAGATTCTCGCTGAAATAAGTGAGCTTGACAATCTGGTGAAATAGTTCACCGCCTTCCATGACTGTTCGAAAGTAAGATATGGCCAATGATGAGATTGTGAGAAGTCACACTAACGTTCGACGACCAAAAAGTAGTGATCTGGAGACTCAGAGAAGGAGAGGAGTTTAACAACGCTGGGGTGACTTATTCCACGCATGATTTGCACCTCTGTTGATACGGAACGGATTCTCAGTTAGCCCATCTATTGTGGAGGACAATTGTGCGACGATCAACTTGCCTTTAAGAATATTTGCGCGCTATACAACATCTGTCAGTCACATATCTGGCACGTAGGGGAGAGAGAATGCGACAAAAATAGTACCTCTGTTACGCGCGGCTTTTTCTTGAACATGGCGTTAAGATGCATCTCGCCCGCCTAGTGTGGCAGTCGAAGAAAGAGCCGCGCGTAAGAGCTAGATTAGCCCGTGAAGCACAGACAAAGAAAAATGCATGCTGAGGAAACGGGGCTAACCTGAGAAGAAGTGAGTTCGAATTTGCGAACGGCTTTGACTATAAAGGGTTGGTCAAAGTCACGACGGATGAGTGCTTGCAACGGAGTGATACGTGCCAGCGACATTCGTCCCTGATGTGAGATCCAAAGCTTTGTATACGTTGGAAAACGCTCCACTGATAAGAACGGTCAAGTAATCGACAAAAGACTAGTTGGATGACGATGGGCGCACTCTCCCATCTTCCGAACGAGCTTGAAGTGTTCCAGACCTTTATACGTAGGCATCTTTTCCTGCGCCTCGCGCTCTTCCCGCACAATCTTTTCTACCTCGCGAGTTAACTGCTGCGATTGCTTCGTAGTCGCGGGCTGAGCCTTATTGTGTTGCTGTTGTTGGTGGCGCTTTGACTGTGGCTGAGGTTGAGCATGGGCCTGCTGGCGGCGCTCCGGCTGCGTCCATTGGTAGTCCGGTTGTGCATCAGTTGAGGGATCTGCGGAGGGCTGAGAAATGGAGTGGTCATCTTGACGGGTATGGACGTGATTTTTGCCATGCCGAATAAGGTCTGCAACAAGGGGATCAGTTTCACAGGAGCACAAGGAGGAGAGGGGAAAAAAGGACTTTTAAAAGCGTCGACAACGGCGACACCGGGAGGCATAGCGAGAGCGAGTATATGCGGTGCCTATGAGAGAGAGAGGGTGAATGGAAGAAAAAACCGGAGCTCGCCAGATTTCGATCGAATATCTATGTACGGGCTATTCAAACTCCTGACGTCATACTTCCAATCACGTCATTGCACACTTAACTTGGCACTTCCTCCAGTCCGTGTGGCAACTTGAATCCTGAGGTGTTGCCAGTGAGGGTTTACTAGAGCCACGGCATGATATGTGTAACCTCCAAGTAGTAAATATAGGCATCATAAGTAGACTTATTCAGTCCCGTCCAATCTCTCGTTGACTGCTCTACGAATTATCCGTCACCCACCTGCGCTCCACACTCCCAGTCCCTCGCTCCCTTACTCGGCTGCCGAGACGCCGTGTGGGACTGCCATCGTTTACCCAACTAATCCCGCGTCGTCTTCCAATGCTCCCCTCAAATCCTTCTCGCCCGCGTCCACCGGTGGAGTATTCCGTTTCCCGAGCCCCAAGTTCTTGCCCGAGCTGAATTTCAGTCCGGGGTGGCGTATGTGCCAACAACAGACGCTGTAAAACCAAGTCAAGGTTTTATTTCTCTGAATAAGGTAAAAAATCTGTACCTGAGCCGGGGATATCCCCACTAAACTCAACGTGCTCCGCCTTGATCGCAAAATGGGTACATTATTTGGTTTTCGTCCCACTCCAACGGCAGCCACGCCATCGGCAACAAGTAGACCGGGCTCCGTCTCCACATCGCCGATCGTTTTATCCATGGAAAGCTCCCTAGAAGTTGGTTCCCAGGCAATGATCCACACCCCGGCAAAGGTAGCTGCACAACCATACACGAACGTCACGAATTGATGGAACTTAGCCGTTCTGAAGTCTCCGTATAGTATAGCCGACCCGAGTATGGCAGATAGATTGAAAAGGACAAATTGTGTTGGAAAGACGACCTGCATTGGGTCATGATACACTCGCGATACCGTCGAGCACGGCATTGACTCACCTTACTGTCAAAACGCATTAGTGCACGATTAAGGTATCTTATCTGGCCAATGCCAGTGCCGACCAGAACCTTGGCAGGAATCGTTAAACACGTACTTGCACTTTACTGATTACAGCCCTCACCAACAGGACAGGATAAGTCATCCATAGTTTAAGCATATCAAAGCCGCGAGTGGTGAGAAGGGTTGAAATGGCTTTCGTTGAGAGCACAGTGAATCCACCTGAACGACAAGTTCGATCTTCGGACTGATGAAAAGCGGTCTGCTGCGCACCAAATAATGCACAAACCCCAACATCCACTAATACCCATCTTCGACCAGCGCTCCCCTCGGATAAACCCATCAAGATGAATGCACTGACGGCGTAGATAACAGAGAACAAGATGAAGGCGCGTTGCGAAATAGCTTGGAGCAGTTTTTCTGGCGATAGCCGCGTATCAGATGCGTTGGAGGATAGTACGACTGTGACGGCGCCTATGATGGCAAGCACTATTCCAAATAGATCGCGCTAAGAACAAGATACCATTAGATCAATGTCAGATGAGAAGAATGTCCAGTATCTTACTCTGCGGAGCCGCTCGTGGAGAAGCAATGGTGCAAAGAGACAATTGGCTATCAAAGCAAACTGGGAGAGGGGTGAGATCCAATCCACATGTGGGAAGTAAAATTATTACCGTGCCCAGAGGTGCAACGACCGAAGCAGGGGCAAAGGCGTAGGAAATAAAATTTCCAGTCTCCCCTACATTCATCAATAAGAATCCTGACCACCTAGGTAAAGCCTGAGCCTCAAACCCTCGCAGTTCAAGAATGAGGGAGGGCGTACCACAACTTTGACTTGAGGTACTCCGTCTCTTGTTGCTCGTTATTCGACTCATGGTGATTCTGTCCATGCACATTCTTACCAGCGCCTCTTGTACCTGACGGCTTCTTGGTTTTGCGTTTCCGTCGAAGCGGCGAATCATCGAATACACGGACATGGCCATCGTCGGGGCTGGGGAAAAGAGCACCATACATCTGAGACGAGGGTAGAAGCTCCGCGTTCGCCGTCACCGGGAGGGGAATGAGAGGCTCGGTCTCCAAACGCGGGTGCGGACTGGCCTCATACGAACTTGGGTTCCACACGCGTGCCTCCCTCTCCACTTCCGGTGAAAGGCCCAAGTCGTACGGCACGCCAATACCCAATACCTCACCCGCGCTCTCGTCGCCATCTTCCTCTAAGGTTTCCAGACGACTGCCGCGCTCAGCGCGCAACCTCTCGAGCCGCGCGTGAGCCAGTTTCTGGAGGTTGAGGGCGAAACTGATGAGAACATTCCCTGCGATGGCGATGGTGATGCCAATGACAGTTGTACGCGACACGGAAGGGAACTCGATGTCCGCTATGCCTCGGGAGCCAGTCATGGTCATGGTTGTTTGGTGTGGCGTCGGGTGCATGGCGGAATACGTGGTACGGGCGTGTGTGTGTGTGTGTGCGTGTATGTAGAAGCAGATTGATTACTCAAGGAACAAGGGGTCACAGCGTGCAGGCCGACATGCGGTCGGAAGGAAAAGGCAGATTATGGTTCGAGGTCCACGGCAAAGACAAAGCAGAGACGGAGTGCGATACGATAGCAAGTGAGTGGGTTCAGACCCGGACCGAGCAGTTCCGCTGTTGTCGCAATCAATTGTCACGTGTATTGCGTACCAGGCTTCCATCCACCCGCATCTGCAAACCTAGCAAAGGTTTCTATATCCAGATGCGCACTCGTCATACTGCACACTCTACTCCAGGTTTCCCTGTCTACTCTGCTACCTTTCTCTCCCCAGGTGAGCTCATCCTTGGAGGTGGAGGTGGAACCTCCAAGACGGGCATCAAAAACAAGCTGGTACGCCTTCCCTCCCCACTTCGAAGCTCAACGTCATTACTTATTCCTTTTCTCCTTCTACAGAGACTTTATCATGTTGATGAGTATCTCACTCTGAAGCTCACCGACGAACTGGAACTCGAGAATGGCGAG
Source organism: Lactarius sp. MG50 (assembly GCA_003314065.1). Classification (NCBI taxonomy): domain Eukaryota; kingdom Fungi; phylum Basidiomycota; class Agaricomycetes; order Russulales; family Russulaceae; genus Lactarius; species Lactarius sp. MG50. Next base: position 37,536 of record QLOZ01001927.1, on the reverse strand, counting down.
GATGCGCCAATGAGCATGGCTACGCACCCAACCGTGTGTCATCCCTAGGAACTTCCCGTCATCCGCAAGCATTTAACCATGTCCTTCGTACAGGGGTCCTCGTTTGTATGTGGTATCAACAGCACAGAAGACAAGGTCAAGCAAGGCGAGAACTTGAATTGTCGCGTGTACGGCGTAAGCGACGATGACAAGTGGGTCTGCTGCAACCCTTGACTTGCCGTGCTGGCATGACCGGTCGATACACACAGGATAGAGTTCATATCTTCCGTTGGAACACTTAGTAAGGACCCAGAGGACTTTCAGGTTGGCGTTTTTCTGGTTTCATGTGCGCCACCGTGCTAAACTGCGTTCAGAGAGTCACTGTATTTTCCCCTGATGGGGCGCATATGGCCGTGGCGGGCAACAAGGAGGTTCGTTCTCCAGAAGTTCTTGAACTTCCTGATAATGAACTGAACTTGCTTTAGTTGTCCCTCTTGACAGTTCCTGAGCTTGTATCGACCAGTACGCATATCGATCAGGGCGAAATATACGATGCCGCATTCTCGGACACTACGGTAGACGCTCAGTCTAAGCATTCTCTTGTCATGCAAGACTGATTGGGGTAGTTGGTTGTTGCGACGACCGTGAATCTACTAGTCTATAGTCTTTCCGGGAGCAAGAAGGGTAAAGAAAAACAGGGCGCCGTCTTAACGCTAGAGAATCCCTCCATCATTGAACCGCCGAAATTACCGGGAGAAGAGACAGGAACTTTCCGTGTAGCAAAGTGTGTTTTGATTTCCTCTCTTCTCTTCCACCTATCTCATCGAGAAACGAAGATTCCACCCACACAGTTCGCGCGTCTTCTACACAGTTATGAACACGACGCCTGCCCGCGATGGCAAGCCTACGCAGAGAAAGGCGTACCTCACACGCTGGAATGCTGATGGGTGGAAAGCAGAACGAACAAGGAAAGTAGGAACGAAAGGTTTGACTGTTTTCGACCTGAGGTACGTGTTTCTAATACGTGTCAGTCTTATTGGCGTCTGACGAGAACTGGCCAGCGATAACGGAAAATGGATCGCCTACGGCTCGTCGGATTGCTCGGTCGGATTATTGGATGCATTCACGCTGGCGGTAAGCATGTTGTTTGATTGTTCACTCCGTCAGACGAGCTTACACTGTCCAGCCACTCCTGAGCATTCTGAAAACGCATGAATTCCCACCGACGGTGCTGAAGTTTAACCCGACGTCAAGGTTGCTTATTTCCGGAAGCGCTGATAATACAGTGCGGCTCATCGCGATACCCGAGGAACTTGGCGACAGCTGTATGTTCTATCCTTGCGCCATCTTCTGTGTGATAAGGCTGATGTTCCGCCCCCGTTCTTTAGCACCGTGGAGCTACGCTCTCATGATAATCCTTGCTTTATTTTTGGTACTATTCGCTGTCGCAGTCCAACTGTATATTCGTGGCAAGATCTAATTCTCACTTTCCCACACCCGTTTCGAAGGCACAGAATCCAGCAATGGAGTCCCCTTACACGGCAGGGATATAGATGATGTTGTCCTCTCTTAGCTTTATGTCCACTACACCTGACCTTATTTAACCTGTATGGCATCCCTCTTCAAATAAGTCGTCAGTCCTAGTCGTTTCCGATACACTATTTGCACAATGCATAGAAATTCGCTATATCTTCTGTTTGGGTGCAGTTAGCTACTGTACGACGGAACCATCAGCGGTCGTTACTATTTGGAGGTAAGTATCTTAACCTAGAGCGGGAAATTCTTGTTGGTTACAAGACTACACCAGTCGTATACGAGGGTCCCACTTCAAGGCGGATATGCTATTCTCCCATTATAGCCAAGTAGGTAGTAATCAGTCTCAGTCGTAGTCGTCCTCCTCGACGAGCTTCCGCTTCGTTCCGTCTCCCGGGTCTTCCGTGGCAGCGGTAACCTCCTCCATTGGTTCGTCCGCGCCACTCTCCTCTCCACCAGCGAAGAGTCCATCTTCTTCGTCACTGCCTTCTTCTACCTCGTTCGGCACAGCGGCCGCAGGATCCGCCATTTCCACATCTTCCGAAGGCGTGGGCGCGGCATTCACAGGATGTGCGACCGAGGGGTGGGCGGCAGCGGTCGGGGGCTGTGAAGCAGCCAGAGCAACGGGGGGGATGGTAGCGGGTTCCATGTCCTCGTCTTCGTCCTCGGACGCGGACTCGACAATCTCCTCGATCTCTTCGTCAAACTGCTTCTCTTCCGGTGGCGGCCTATTCGGTATGAGGTCAAAGTCGACGGCGGTCAGACACTCGTTTGCGGGCGGCAGACGGAGGCCAAAGACTTCCGGCACCGGTGGGAGGGGTTGCGCGTTGGTCTGCGTGGCTAGGGAGAGCGTATACTGCGTTTTTAGAGAAAGAGGGGCGCGTTAGTGCGTTACCACCGAAAAGAAAAGGAAACAGGGCGTGATGTAGAAGAACGCACCTCTTTTGGGACGCGTCCGCCAAACTCCCAGCCTACGCGGGCTTGCACGGCAAGGGTAACATCGTCCATCTCGAGCTTGTTCGGGCGTCCCGCATGCTCGGCATATACGAGGGCATCTGAGAGGACCTGCGCGGTGTACCTATGGGAGAACTCGAGCAACTGGTGCAATACTCCTGGCTGTGCATCTTGCACTGTAGGAGTCGAAGCTAAAAGGAGAGCGATGGCTCGGGCAGCAGGCGGGAGAGACTCCGTGGAAGTTCGCGACATGACCTGACATGCCGTAATGCCGAGGATGATGAAAGATGATGCGATCTAATTACATAATCATATGTGGGCCACACAGTGGAGCGAACGGTGGTGTATGATTGGTAGTCGCAGTCGGTTTCAAATTCCATATCCCAGCGTCTCTCTGTTCACAACGCCCATCATGTTTCCCGCTCGTTCTGCTCTCGCAGCTATTCCTCGTGTTTCTCGGCTCACTGCCCGCCCAATAATTGCCAGAGCATATCACGAGAAAGTTATTTCACATTATGAGCATCCCAGGAATGTACGTGGTACCCCAGACTCGGGCTCCCCAACCATTTTAAGGACCCCTCCGTTTATCTGATAATCTTGTCCTATTCTTGCAGGTGGGCTCGCTCCCCAAAAATGACATCGACGTTGGTACCGGGCTTGTCGGTGCACCTGCGTACGTGACCCGCTCACATCATCCGCGGAAAGTCGTTTATATGTGTGGAACAGTTGCGGCGACGTTATGAAGTTGCAGATACGTGTCGACGACAACGGCGTCATCTCGGACGTCAAGTTCAAAACATTTGGTTGTGGAAGTGCCATTGCCTCTAGCTCGTATATGACCGAGCGTGTCAAGGGTCTTTCGCTCGATGACGCCGGGAAAATAAAAAACACGGAGATTGCCAAGGAGCTTGCGCTTCCACCTGTCAAGCTCCACTGCTCAAGTGCGTATATGCGCCTATCTCCGTTACTCACTTCACTAACACCGTCCCTAGTGTTGGCTGAGGATGCCATTCGCTCTGCGATCAAGGATTACCGGTCAAAGCGAGCTAAACTGGCAGAATCGAAGCCGACGAGCTTTATCAACGTGGCACAGACCACGGCCACGGCTGCCGCAACGGCGGCGGCGCATTCAAACCAAACGTAGTGACATTCTTGGATTTGTTGATTCCTTTCTGCTTAGTGTACGATGACATAGTTTATTCTTGCATTTGCATAACATGCCCCCATCTTTCATATATGATGACTTTTCGGACTCGGAGAGCACTAGAATTACAATAACAGTGGCCGATCAAATGCCGCCCATCCATGCGTCATGTCTAGGTCGTTGACCCCTTCTGCCCTACAAATGAGAATGTTCCATTCGCAAACCAGCGGTCGTTTGCTTCCTTCACACGCTGGGCGGCAGCACGATTTGTCAGTTCGAAACCTATATCGGAGGAAATCGGTCATAAGTTTCACTAGCGCTGCTGGACACATGATCTCCGTGATCAACTGACCTTGCACCGGGGTAATAATAAGAGACGAAGCCGTGCCGGAAGTTTGTGACGAATTAGCAGCCCTGGCAAGCGCGGCGGTGCGCAACCGGTTCGTCTTTGACATTTTGGCTACCATACCGACGCTGAAGTGTCAGCTCCGAACTCTCAAGCGCAGGAGGCTTCGCTCACCCCGGGTCTTCGCCTCGCCCAAGTTGGCGCGGACTTTCCCCGTACCCACACCGATCATGCCCAGGCCCTTCGTCGCGTCGAATGCCCCAACCTCCTCCTCCGCTTCGCCGAAGGCCATCCGATTTGTCAGCTTTCGGAGCTCGGTCTGGTTGTATGCCTCCTTGGCTTTGCGGGCGCTAGTTTCGATTGGTGCGTCAGAGGCTGCGAACGCAGAGGATAATGGGCACGGAGAGAGATGCGTACCGCCTGCCACCGCGGCGCTTCTTAGGGCCATCATTCGGTATGGCCAGCGCCTTTACCACCTTTGATGGTGGGGGCGCAGTCAGCCGGTCAAGCTCTTTCTCAATCTTTTCTCTGAGTTCTTCTCCATAACCGCCTACAACAGTGGAGAATGTCGTGTCAAACGACGTCACAGGTGGCAGAGGCGTAGACCGACCGTCTCTTCTATGTCGTTCTAGGTCCATGCGAGCAGCCAACACGCATTTGGCACCCACAGTTCGCTGCAATTTGAGCTGGTGTTCCGGAGGTGTGCTTTGGATGAGCTCGGACTGGTACACAAAACCAGTATGGCGTCTCTGCGTCGCGCTAGAGAACCCTGCTGCAATTTTCCTCTGCGCACCAAGAAGCTACGATGACGGGAGTCGATGGACTGATGGACATGGAGGAGAGGGGTTTGGAACTCACATGGACATTGCACGAGGGCATCTTAGCGAGTCCGTTCAAACCACCTGCCACACCGAGTAATTTGGCTGCTGTGGTTGTACCGACGATAGCTGACAAATTTGGTGCAAGAACATTCATTCTCGAACTGACGTACATGAAGATCTGACACAACCGAGTGAGTCTATCACCAGAGCACCAAATCAATTCTGGTCCGTACCTTTGTCCGAACCTTCTCCAGACGGTCGGCAAGATCGCAGGCGCGTTCCACAGACTGCCACCCTGAATCCGATAACTTCTGTCCTGCCGAGGTCGTCGCAGCCATCAAGACACTCATAACGACTGCTGGAGGGATTTCTTTGAGATCGGCTTTGGTAGGATCCTTGTTATTGGATGGCGGGCGATAAATACGAAGTAATCTGCTCTGCCAGTTTAACGCGTACCTCATCATTGGCCAATTTGCGAACAGCTTTGATGTACATATTAGGGTCAGTGATAAGCCGTTCCAGTTCAGGGAACTTTGGTGCGTAGTGGTCTCTGATGAACTGCGGCAGAAAATGCAAGACCAGATCAATACTTGTAAGATCGCCGCACAGAAGAACAGATAATTGCCTTGTGTACGACAAGAATCTCATTGTCAACGTCGACGGAAAGGTTGTTCGCCTGGACAATGACGTTGTACTCGGGATTAGAGTGTACTGGCATGGACATCGCCTCGCTCGACGATGGGTTGGCTTGATATTTTTCGATTTCCTGAGCCAGTGGGAATTAAGAGGTGAAAGTTATGATAGACGAAAAGCGAAGAAACGTACACTCAAAATCTCGGCCATGCGTTTGCTCCCCTCAAGCCGGGCAACCGTCCGCACATCGTCCACAGCGCCGAGTTCCATCCTCTGCACCTCTTCTACATCAAGTTCCTCTGCAGGCTTGACGCCCCCTTCCAAGACCATCCCAGTGTCCCCTTCTGTTTCTCCATTTAACTCTCCTTCGCCATCTTCGGACATGGCATCGTCGGGGTCCGTCGTGGCTTTCCGTTTGAGACCTGATGAGGATCCTGCTTGCACCGGCTCCTCCTCCTCGTTATAGTCATCCCCTGCATCAGAAAGACCGTCAAGGTCGGCCATCAGCTCGTCAGCAAGTGCGCTCATGGTTGCAATCGTGTGGTTGGAGGTGCTGGTGTAAGTCAAACAGAAGCGAAGCGCGTGTGGGCGCAAGTCACATGACTGGAAGAGCCCACTTAGGGGGAATGCCCGGTTCAGACTGACTTCAATGTGTAACAGTCACAGATATGCCTGCATGGTTCTATTCTCGGTTATAACAGATAGTTGGAAATGTATGTGAACCGTCGAAAACTCAAACGGCCATTAAGGAGACCCCACCATCAGCCGTGACCCGTTTCCTGGTCCGAACTACCAAGAAGTTCCGACTGAAGCGCATAAGCTTTCCGTTTCTGTTTACACCTCCAGACCAAGAATTCAGGTCATGTTCCGTACCGACGTACAGGCCTGTTGGGCAACAGACCAGAGCCTCGCCCGTCTAATGCACAAACAGATTAGCATTAGGGCGATGAAAACACAACCATTTATCCTTTACCTTCAACGTCACGACTCGATCAAATGTATCTTCGCTTGACATCTTTGCAGAGATATGTTTTTTCAGGTGTTCCCACCATGCAGAGGACGCAAAGCGGTGTAAAATGACGATGCTGCAAAGAGCAAGGAACGCCGATGGCAGTACTGTGGGCTCTGAGAGAAGGTTGAAAGTCATGTTTGCTGCTTGGGAACAGAGCACGAACCTTGCGTGCTCACGATCACACGCATTGACATGTGTCGTTGCTGGCGAACAAGGGCTAGCAGCGCCTGGGTGAGGCCGTTAGACGTGTTCGTCTCTGAAAGGTACTGCATGACCTCATTAGTCAAACAACAGGGCAATGCCTTGAAAGTGTGGTAAAAGAACCTTGTGAGCCTCGTCAACAACCAACACTTTTCCCGTATCCACCTTCGCTCTCTGAAACAGACGAATACATATTTCAAAAATTGCGCCTGCCAATGCAGGATCCACGAAAGGATCTGAAAGGTCAATAATAGTGATCATTCCAGAATCGAATCGTTGTTCTTCCTGCACTACGGCATTGCGAGATCCATTCACTCGTATGGGCTTAGTAGTTGGTCGTGTGAAAGTTTGCAGAAGTTCGAGGCGCTGCTTGAGGCCGGCTTTTTGCGCCGGATTCATGTCCTTTTTTCGTTCTTCCAGCATGGCCATGAAAATGGGATAGTTGTAGTTGTCACCCAATTCACGCAAAACACTCTGTGGTCCAGATTTTTCAGTCAATCAAATGGAATGTGAGGGAATGGATTTCCTTACAAGTACAGTCTGCATGTATAAGGGAGCATTGTCCGATGAATTCACAGCCATCAAAGAGAGAAATGCTGCGGCATCAAGCTCAGCCTCCGAAAAGTATAGAGGCTTGACCTCTAGACGGCCGCCAAGGCGGCCATACACTTTCTGCATACGTTTGAGGGATGATGGTGATACATACACACGAACAGGGGGAGGCTCGGCATTGTCAATCACAGAAACAGAAACATATGCCGCCTCGCATGGAGTGGCACAGGCCCCTGTCTCACCAACGTGAAGAACTAAACCTGATAATGGCTTTACCAGGCGGCCAAGGGCTTCGCAGCCAGTGACAAACATATTTTCAAGGATGACAGATACGGTGTGGGACTTCCCCGCCCCTTGGACGCCACATACAAGAGCTGAAAATGGCGTGTTCTGGCAGAATTAGATGGACGAGCTTACAATGAGTGAAACAGGTGCTCACGGTGTTGAGATATAATCGTGTTGAGTCGTCAGACATTGTCGCTTGTGGTTGCGACAGCCTTGTTAGGATATTTATAGTGTCAGGGAAGAGGGTGACCTGACGATGGCAGTTCTCGCACCGTGACTCGACGATAGTGCCGAAGACGCCATATTGACTTATGGCTTGTCGTATTTGCTCATTGAGATATGCCTCGCGAGTTAATAGTGGCGCGGTTTTTTGCTCGTGAGCATTCTCAACCTCATCGCCTCTAACATCGTCAGCCAAGCTCGTGAGCTGGCTTTCATTCTGGATTTCAGGGTAACGTCAAGGTCAGCAGGAACAAACAAAGGGGATTATTGCTCACCGTTATTTCCCTAGATAGTTGTTGAGATTTGAGCTTTCCCACCAGGGACGTCACCCCGTTTGACTGATATATTGCCTTTGATATGTATTAGATATAGGAATAGAGGAGACAGAAAATATAGAAATTCACGGGCATGCAGAAACAACAAGGGAGAAAGGGTGCTTAGAGCGGGATACAGTACGCCGCCAAAGATGCCTCGCTTCTTATGTGAAAAGCGGCTGATGCCATGCTGCGGGAATTTGGACAGCGTTACGTAGAACCTTAACTCTCAAGTAGCGCCAAATGGGTGAAGAGACGCTGCGAGAGCCGAACTGCGGTCCAGGTAATTACAGAACTTGAGCCTGGAAGGGGGATCAGATAACGACCATACGTACTATGGATGGCGCAGATCGGCCACGTGCGTGCAATGCCGTGTTAGTATTGTACCGTGTGATGGGGAATCCAGGGTGACTTGAATTGCGCAAGCAACTTGAAGCCCGAGCGCGAAAGTAGGGTCACAGGCAGCACTTCGGAGTATTTCTGACTTAGACCCCTGTAGCCTAATCGGGAATCGAAATTACCGCTTGAACGATCTTACTTGTAAGTTACTTTCACGATCACGATGGTGCTATTCGACGTCCCAGGGTGGTCCGTTTCAGATGACCCCGTCGCTGTGACACCCAAAAAACGCAAACGATCTTCCAAGCACGACATCGATAAAGTCCAATCCGCAACTGCGAACATCGAGAAGTTGATGGAGCAGTTGGCCTCCAGGCCTGCTGTGGGAAACGCGCGCCATGGGGTGAAAGAAGGCAAAAGTGGGGTCGTGTCTGCGCAATATGATCAATCCCCTAAGAAGAAGCGCAGGCACGTCAGGAGCAACAAGGCTCAGGAATCTCAAACCCCTGCTGCGGTGGAAGGAGACCCGGCGCAGGGTGCGCCTGGAAGAAAGAGAAAGAAGGACAGGCCGAAGGCGACGACAGGAGAGAAGGCTACTGGGTCGTTGTCTACCTCCTCATCTCAACCACTCCCGCAATCTCCTCCTAGTACATTGACTAGTCTTCAACATGGCATGAAGCAGAGCTTGGATGGCGCGCGGTTCAGGTATGTAATCTGCCCACCACCACTTTTCTCTGGGGACGCTCAAGCGCGCTTCGAAAACCCCGCAGGTGGATCAACGAGAAGCTCTACAAGTCGGACGGCACTTGTGCACATGCCATGATGCGCGAGGATCCCGCAGTATTCGACGACGTTTGTGCCCCACGCCTCTTCCTGCGCGTATTTACTTACGTGAATCCGCAGTATCACAAGGGATTCCGGCGTCAAGTAGGCTCCTGGCCGTCTAACCCTGTTTCCCATTACATCTTAGCGTTATCATCGTACCCGCCACACACCGTTATCGCTGATCTTGGCTGCGGAGATGCTGCGTTGGCCCGTGCTCTCATCCCAAAGGGCTATACTGTAATGTCATTCGACCTTGTGTCCGATCGTGCCTTCGTCGTTGAAGCGGACATCTTCGAACGCCTGCCCCTGCCTGGATCTGAGGATGACAGTGATGGGGCCGAGAAATCAAGCCAGGGACATGCTCAGATAGTGAACGTCGTAGTTTGCGCCTTGAGTCTCATGGGTACGAATTGGCCGAACTGCATACGGGAGGCGTGGAGAATTCTTCGTCCAGAGTACGTATTGGGTCTTATCCTGCAACGCAACATTTCCTCATGTACACTCCTGGCTCAGTGGTGAACTGAAGATCGCCGAGGTGGCAAGCCGATTCACGAACGTCCAACATTTTCAATCCTTTGTTGAATCATTCGGATTTCGACATCAATCCACCGTATGTGCTCATTACGTCTCTCATCGGATTGGTCTCAGCGCTTCGAATGCAGGACCATAACAACACGCATTTTACTCTCCTCGAATTCAAGAAGACCAGTCGCAAACCACGGAGCGAGAAGGAATGGAACAAATTGTTGACAAAAGGTGACATGTTGAAACCTTGCGAATACAAAAGGCGATGAGGTTCGCGGAGATCTGAATAACCCGTCTTCTGCGAACTCGCTGTCTCTTCCGGAACTTCAGCCTGCCTCATGCTCCGGGGCAAAATGATTGCCGCATGCTGCGACAACAAGCTCATCTCGTGTACCTGAGCCAATCTCACGCGTAACGGATGCCCGACAGAGACAACGTTTGGGCTCAGGTCTTCTACAGAATTCTCGTTGTTCCGAATCCTGGCGAGAGTCACATAGTGCAGTCCAACCGTTTGGTATCGCCAAAATAGCTTATGTGTAGCATGTACACTCCCAAATTGATCTCCGTGTCTCGGTTCGTGGCGCAACTCGAACTTGCGTGATGATACTGTATCAGATCAAGTCTAACTTCACGAAGCCGAGACCGTGTGGTTACCCCAGTCATCCTGCCATCTCTTCGAAGAGGATCTCAACCTGATCTGATTTATGTGCATACTCCTCAATGTGGAGTGTACGACAGTATACTTGTGTTCCAGTCTTTGACGTATCCAGCGCACTGTAGCAACACGCGATATCGATATGACGTCGGAAAATCGATCAAGTGACAGGGTGCACGGAGCGCCTGCAAGTCATCTTGCGCCACAGCCGCTGTGCACGACAAGGAAGCTAATCCACAGAGGGTTTGAGCGCATCCCATAGTGGGGACACCTGGTTCAAGTGACTAAAGGGCGCCAGCGGCGGGGATCATGATGACGAAGATCATGATCATCATTGGGAAAACTGAGGAAGGGAAAAGGTTCCGGAAGACGGCGCAGATAGATCTGAGCACTACGTCCAATAGACCGGGGAATCTCGGTTCCAGGTTTTTCGTCTGCAAGGTTTTTTTTTTTTGGGAGATAAGCTTGCTTTGACTTACAGTACTCGTACTACGCGGTCACGCCGTCATCGTGGTGCGCGACGCGACGATCCCGGGAATCTCCTGTCGCGTGGCGTACTCGCTTCCCGATTTCTTCCCCACCATGACCGCATATGGTACACTCCGGTTACTAGTAGCACTGCTGTCTGTCCGTCTGTAGCCGCCTCCCCCTTTGTTGTGCTAAGAGCGATTCTCATGTCGAACAATCTACATATCCTCTCTCATCCTCTCGTGAATACTCGTTTGACAAAATTGCGACAGGTGTCTACCTCGTCCAAAGAGTTCCGTGAAGTAGCATCTATTTCCGTTCATCTGGGCCAAGTCTGCCCCTGAGCGTAGTGCTACAGGGCATCCATGATCTTAGCATCATGCTCGGATACGAGGCCAGTCGTGATCTTGAAGAGATGGCTGTACAAGGCGTAAGAATCTGCAGAACGTTTCTCGCACACGAGCTGCCCCTGACAGACAGATCACAGCAATCTCCAATTAGCCCGTTCAAAGGTTCAGTTGTCAAACCCAGGATTGGATTCACTCCCATACTGCGTGCCGGACTAGGCATGATTGATGGCCTTCTGACCTTGTTCCCGTGCGTTTGCCACTGACCCTATCGTCGCCGAGACTGCTCGCTGACGTGTGGACGCAGTGATGCACCTGTGTATCACTTGGGCATTTTTAGGGAGAAGGTGTCCTTGCAACCCGTTGAATGCCAGTTCTACTTAGCGAAACTTTTAGTCTGATCAACAATAACTTCTGATACAGATTACTCAAAGTTACCACCGTCACCCCCGGTTGACTTGGTCTTCGTGCTGGACCCCTTAATCGCTACAGGCGGAACCGCAAAAGCCGCATTGGGCATGATCACGGAGTGGGGGGTTCCAGGTATATATGCTTGTTTTAACTAGAGGATTGAATTAATCCGAGACATCTTTCCAGAGAACCGGATCAAGTTGCTCTGCATCTTGGCTTCGGAGGACGGGCTCAAGAACGTGTTGGCTCAATACCCGGGCATCGAAGTGGGTATCGTGTCACATGTACGATGCCATCTCTCACCTTGGGCAGATATGGGTCGCTGCTGTTGATCCTCACCTAACTCGCGAAGGCCTGATCTCGCCAGGTTTGGGTGATACTGTGAGTAATTTGGGCACAAGTACATCGATTGTCTGACCACTCTGCCAGGGCGACCGGCTCAACAATACTGCCACTGCCAAGGAGTCTTAAGTTAATGAATATCCTAGGTATTGCTTCCTGGCACGTTATAATGTCTTTCCTGTACGGTATCCTAGGCATCGATGTCGCCCCTGACGATGAATTTGAATCCATCGGGAACCATACCTGAGACAGATGCCGCCGTCTTCAATCCTTACTGTTAGCCGGTGTCACTGAATAGCAGCGCAGTTTGATCAATTTCAGCTTTCCCGTACTAAACAAACCCCGGCCTGATAATCCCAGTACATATGCTAAGACACATTGGAGAATAAGATCCCGTGATCCAAAGATTGATTCCATGCATAGCACCCCACTCTATTTCAGCTCAGGTTGCCCCACGAGTCCGGCGATCCCATGTAACTATCGCTGAGTCCCATGGATCCTGTGATGCAAGCTGCACCCGCACCCTAGAAGTGGAGAAGCGCCCGTCACTATCCCGAAAGAAAGACGTCAAAAAAGTGCGCGAGCATACCGTGGCACAACCTGCGAAGCTGCCCAAAGCCGAATTTGCGCTGATCACCTGTCCCAAAGGGGTAACAGGTGCAGTGGCCGCCGACGTCAGTGGGACGGGTACGAGGAAGGGCGCCGCGTGCCCAGCATTGCGGTCGAACTCTTCCTGGCTCAGCTCGCCCTTGCGCACGCGGGACGCCTCGCGCTCTCGGCGGCGGGAGGCCTTGTTTTCGCGCTGGGCTTTGGCCGTCGAGTTGTTCGGCAGGCCGAGGACCGCGACCGTGTTGTGGTCGGACGGATGTGACGCGGCGAGGATCTCGGGCTGGTCCGCGGGTGGCGTAATTTTGGACAGCGGATAGTGTTTTGAGCCCACGTGAGGGACGAGCCGCGCAAGCCTCTGGCCTATGGTATTCCCGGGAAGAGGGCACCCGCATTGGGTATATGGTGCGCCGTAACGTTTCTGCGGGGTCGTGTCAATCAGCACCGGCGCGGACGAGTAGATTGCTGGCATAAACCTCCCAGGCTCGACACGTTGCGTCAAACGCGTCCGACAGATGGAACTGCTCAACCTTGTCATCACTGATCGAGGGATCAGAAAAGTTGGTGTTTGGTGGAAGGAAAACCTACTGGTCTACGTATCGCCCCACGTTGGTCTTGCAATCCTTTTGGTAACGTGGACCAGATAATTGATGGGAATGCCAGACCAAGTCTATATCCAATGTGGGCACAACAAGCATGTGTTGGGTAGAAGACATCAGATCAAGAAATCTAGAAGTTCGTGTCAAAGAAGCTGCGTGGATCAGGTCATGATATTTCCGTACGCATGGTATCGGACAACTGCGTGGTGCAAAGCGGCGGCGTCTTCACGCTTCTCGAAATAACTACGCGAAGTCCAGCCGAGGTCATGCATCTTTCTTACGAAGGAACCTTGGCGCAGCACCTAGAAATGGCACAATTCAACGACCGAGAACGCCATGGAACGTCATACGCACCGCTCCCACCAGGTCCACAGAGAATGGCCTCTGGTTGTAATAAGCACCCAAGACCTTAGCTCCTCTTACGGCTCTAGTGAGAATAATTATCCGGTTAGCAACAGGAAAGGTACTCACATCCTGGGGTTCCGAAGGTTAGGTAATGATTTTTGTATTTCGCTGAGTTTCCAGTTCAAACTTTCAGCCATCGCAACGCCAACCCCTTGATTCTGTTGCCACTTTCGCGAATTGAATTGACTGACGGGCTTCAGATCGAGCAATTCTCGTTTGATGGCTACTGCGCGCGTTGTGTCTTCTCCGAATTCCGTGCGCAGGGTGTAGCTGGGTCTCTCGTGAGGGCCATAAGTTCGTTGTGAGAGGGGTCGAGTCAACTTACGGGAGGAATAGTTGCATGTTCATGAGGCTCGCTTGTGGTTTATGCAAAAGGTGCGCGGATAGATCTGTCGTCAGCTTAGCTATGGCGAGTTTCTCCCTGGTTATTTCGAATGTACAAGATGGGCAGGCATGAGAAAAGTTCTGTTGGGCGTAACCCGTGGCCGAATCCGTTAGATATGCTGCGCGTGTGTAAAATCTCGGATTTCCCACGGAATATGATGCACTCACGGACGCTGACAGTGGCCTTGCACTTAGGGCATAGTAGCTCTTGGTGCGAAAGAACTGCTGCACACTCAAAGGGATCAAAGGGCAGCTCCGTTTTCGTGACCCAGTTGGATATGCTCGCTGCGTGGGGTTTCCACAAGATCATGTCATTGATTGTATCCTGAAAGGTAAATGAGTAGGCAGAGACGAAGTCATTGATTATGCAGCAGCTTACTAAGGCATCAAGAAAGAAGTCAGCCAGTGAACCCGCGAGCGTTGCTAGAGACTTTAGGGATCTGACGCGGATGCAATCTTCGGCGAAAGACCTATATAAATCAGACGCGGAATTCCTGAAAGGCGGTACTCATGCTGACTGTGGGTTCAGAAAATATGCATGCAAGACCATCCAGACGTCAAGAGGAGGCATATTGTTTCGAACGAACCGGGCAAGGGTGTTTGATTTCGAGGGCGGAGAAAGATGTTCCACCCAACGTTGAAATCTGGACAAACCCTTCGGGGGTGAACCTTTCAATGACAATGTCTAGTCCACATATAGTACTCGCCTCTCGACCGCCAAGTTGACAAACCATGACCATCGCTGCTCCCCGTCACACTCGCTAATTAAAGGAGACCATGTAGGGTCGTTTAGAGATTCCACTCTTCTTCTGAGGTCATGCAGTGCGCCCAGAAAGCATAAATGAAGTTTTAAATGGTTGACCTGTACAAGCGGACCACGAAGCTCATGGAGCCCGACGTGAAAGGTCAAGGGAGTATCCTGGGAACGCGATGACGATGCCGAGGGCTGTTCGGTACAGTGTGGAGGGCTAGACACTGGAGACTCTGAGTAAGGGGGTGGTGGTGTATCCATTGCCGAGGTTACCTAGAGCATAAAGCAAGAAGTTCTGTCGTATAAGTAAGTTTACACCACTTCACATGTCAGAAGTCATAGAACTAACCCTAGGACGTTGTCAAGCTTGAGCGCGTATCGAACCATGATGACCGGTAGAATAACTGCCGGCGATGCTTGAGTACACGGGGTCTCGCGAACCGAGCTGTCATTCAATACTCCACCGCTTCTCCCTTTGGTCTAGTACTCTTGCGCCGTATCGCACACTAACTTATTATGACAGGATTACCACAGGAACAGTTCAATAACGTACAAGTTTTCTGCGTGAGAGCGTCGAACTGGCCTCGACGCCTGCCTCGGATGTATCAACAAGAGTTCGGTCTTTGCCGAATCTCCTCGACCTTGACTTGAAAACTTTGATAAAGACGAGCACTGACAGCGAGGGAGCTCGTTTGTGCACTCACACACCAGCCTCATGGCTACCAGCAACTCTCCAGTTTCTACATCGATCTCCTCCTCCACTCTCACATCATCACCCATTCTTACCAAGCAGCCTGCGCTGCCTTATTCTCTCACAGCATCAAATCTCGTTGAACTTATATCCTCCCGTTCTGCGACCACTTCGGTCCTCTTCGTCTATGACCTCGCAGAGCAGGCAGGTTTTGGTCTGCTGACCAAGGCATGGTCCAAGTCCGACCAAGGTGTGACCTCAGTGGTTTCTTTGCAGACAAGAGCCGGTGCAGGTTTGAGCCTTGTCGGTAGGCTTTCCCAAGGCACAAGCAGAGATGCTCTCAGCGGGTCTATCTTGACCGCTTATACGACTCCAACTGGCCTCGTCGAGATGATCCCTTCCCTCGCGTACTCCCTCCCTCCTACCGCCAATAGCCGACTTGTCCTCCAAATTCCGACCATCTCTGCAATTGGTGATCGACTCACACTATCTCCCACGTTGGCCTCCCTTAACCCTGTCTTATCTATCCTGCCCGAGTCATTCGTCGTCTTACTTTCCGCCACGCCCCAGGAATCAGTTGACCTGGCAGCTCTCGCCTATAGGTTCCCGGCGCATGTCATCCACCTTTTCGATCATCACAGCTCTTCTCGCGAGATAGGGCAGCTTCATATTCCTTCGTTCTCATCAAAAGAAGAAGTAGGAAGCACAGTTCACAGCGTTCTGCAACAATCAGGCTATGACAACTTTGATTATACCGGTGACAAGGACGCACACATCGTCCTCGTTGTGCTCAATGGGCCACTAGCATTGGCTCTCAAAGCGACTCTGGTCAACATGCCATATATTGGAGTACTCACTGTCCGGGTTCTCCGACCTTGGGATGAATCTGCGTTCCAAGGGATACTACCATCTACCGTGAAGCACATTCACATCATAGAAGACGCTCCCTTTGAAGCCTCCCGTGGTATCCTGCATGCCGATGTGCAGGGTAGCATGATGGACCTTCCTGGTCTAATTCCTAATATTCATTATGAAGCTGTTACCCCACCCCGCCTCTCTGAGCTGTTGAGCAAACCCTCCTCACTGGTCCAATTCCTTACCACTCTACCCTCGTTTCCCCCTGATATCAGGCCTAGTGAGGTCGCCACCGCGGCTAAACTTTTATTTTTCAGCACTCCTGGGACATCCCTCTCTTCCGTTCCGCAAAGAATCGAGAAAACCTTTTCTCAAAGTGCCAGCGTATCCCCGCGCTTACTTACAGACCACGACGTACTCTCCCGACCGGGGGCGATCACGGCGGATCGGCTCTGGCTTGAGCCGCGGAAGGATCTTAGGCCTCACACCCCCCTTTCTGTCACTGTGCCCATCTCCGGGGACAACGAAGGCGTTTGCAACTTCCTCGCTATCCTTGATCAGAGTCTGCTGAAGTCCCACTCTCTCTTGAAGCATGCCAAGCGGGGTGCCTCCATACTGATAGTTACCTCCTGGACGGTTCCCGAGCTGGTGGCCAGTCTTTCAACAGAAGACACATCGCTCGTTAGAGCCCGCGGGCTGCGCCTCTATACCATCGACGTCAAGTCTATAGCTTCACAGATGGAACCAGGCTGGGGTGCGCGGAATTCATTGGAAGGCGTGATTGCCCATTTGGCCTTCTTGCGCTTGTATTTGGGCTCCCGAGGTAGTGAGGCTGCCATTCTGAAATTGACAGAGAATCTCTATGGCACCTCCGTGGGCGGGGTACAGATGACGACACTCATTGCACGGGTATGGCATGGCATTCTTGAAGTTGACATGTCCACTGTCATGGCAGGACCAAACGACGGGCAAGAGCCTCGGAAGGATTTCGAGTTTAACGCAATTGCCCTCACTACAGAAGATGGGGAAACCGTTGTAAATGGTGCTAAAGTCGGGTCCTGGCACGATGCAGCGCGTCATCTGCTCTTCCCGTATGCTTTCGTTGAGCAGGATATCCATGGTTCCTCCACGGAACAATACCCGCAGATCCCGACCCTTCACCCCGAGGTTCCCGATCGTACCTACCTCGTGACATGTATCGTCAATCGCCGCCTCACACCCAAGGAGTACGACCGCAACGTATTCCATGTCGAGTTTGACACCACAGGGACAGGGCTAAAGTACTCAATTGGTGAGGCGCTCGGTGTGCATGGATGGAACGACGAGGAAGAAGTGCTGGATTTCTGCAACTGGTATGGCATAGATCCTGCGCGTCTCATTACGATTCCAGTACCAGGCGACGATACCAAAGTCCACACGCGGACTGTCTTTCAAGCTCTACAACAACAGATCGACCTTTTTGGGAAACCTCCAAAGTCGTTTTACTCAGACCTCGCGAAATATGCGAAGGGCTCCGCCGATAGACACGCGCTATTATTTATCGGCGCTCCCGAGGGTGGGGCAACATTCAAAAAACTTTCCGAAAAGGATACAGTCACGTTTGCCGATGTACTGCACCGGTACCCGAGTGCCCGACCTGGGATTGAGGTGCTGTGCGAATTAATTGGCGACATAAAGCCACGACACTACAGCATCGCGAGCGCACAGAGCGTCGTTGGAGACCGTGTCGATTTGCTTGTTGTCACTGTAGAATGGGAGACGCCTTTCGGTGAGTGCGCGCCCCTATCACTTTGATTTTACCCCGCTGATGGATTTGGCAGGGACCCAGCGCTACGGACAATGCACGCGCTATCTGGCAGGGCTCAAGATCGGCCAGAAGGTGACGGTATCAATCAAGCCTAGTGTAATGAAGGTTCGTACCTTTGCATCTCAATCGGTTTTTGAGGAAGTTGACGCCGACCGTAATCTCTAGCTCCCCGAGGAACCTACGCAGCCGCTCATCATGGTCGGTTTAGGAACAGGTGCTGCGCCATTCCGCGCATTCCTACAACATCGCTCCTTGCTCGTGTCCCAAGGAGTCCCCGTTGGTCCTGTATACTACTACTTTGGGTCCCGTCATCAATCGCAAGAGTACTTGTATGGTGAAGAGGTGCGTCGCTGATCGCGTACGGTGTCCTCTCAATGATGTGATCCATATCACCTTTCCCTGAGCTCCTGCAATGCGGAGATCACTGAAAAAAAAACTAAGAACAGCCAGCTGATCGCCATCCTCCTATTTGCTTTGTGTTTTTTGACCATCTTGACTGACTTTCATCCTTTAGATCGAGGCCTTCATCCAGGATGGGATCATCACCAAGGCAGGACTCGCCTTTTCGCGTGACGGTCCAAGGAAGGTGTATATTCAGCACAAGATGCTTGAGGACGTGGAAGCGCTCGTGCGGATGTTGCACGAAGATGAAGGCGTCTTCTACTTGTGCGGCCCCACTTGGCCGGTCCCAGACGTATACGCGACACTAGTCAAGGCGTTGGAGAAGTACCGTGGAATGGATGTCAAGGCTGCAGGTTCGTTCTTGGAAGCTCTGAAGGAAGAGGAACGCTATGTACTAGAGGTGTACTGAGCCAGAGGGTTTGAGTATATGCTTTCGCAGAACGAGATTCTATTAGTATGTGACTATAGTGCGCTGTATGGTATTCAGGTCAATTCTGCACAGTAGGAAAACTAGAGGGCGTAAAAATCCTCGTCCGAATGTAAAAGTGCGAGCGTCACTGTCAATGTTCGTGTCCGTGTGATTATCCGGATTGAATCTACGCGTGTACGAATGTCAAACCTTGCTGTGCTGTTTTCTATACCGACAGTAGTACCATATTGCAGCCGCAATGATCGCAAACCCAACAAGGGGGAGCACGACGCCAATGGCAATTTTTGCGCCCTTGGAGATGCCAGAGTGGCAGGGGAACGCGCCGTCACATGGTTTGCTGCCAGGCTTCTTGGCGGCGAACGCGCCGGCCTGCAATCGCGTGAAGAACGGATCGGTGGTGTCATTCAGAACGTGCATCGCAGCAAGCGTGAGCATCGGTGCGTTGTAGTCCAGTGCAACCTACGCCCAAACTGTGTTCAGCGCGTGGGGGTTACATACGGTAAATGGTTTACCTCTGTCTCGGGCCAATCGCTGCGAATGTCATAAAACCTGTCGTTCTTATCCGGCCCGCCAACGACGCCACCGTAAAGGACGTAAGCCTCCTGCGGAGGGGAGGTATCGATGTTTCTGATGTCATTGCCGCCGCTGGCCATGGCCGAGTGGGGATTGATGGGTGAATTAGGGTTAGATCCGACGATGTAGGGTGCTAGACCACACAGTAAGACCGTGGAGACACTCCAGCAGCTTGGGAACATTCAGGTACGCACCTGACATGGGATTACTTCCGAGGGCGTAATCGAGCTAGGACTGTGCGAACTCCTACTAGGAAAGCGTTGATGGAACGATATGCCCAAATTGCAACTACGCAGGACAAGAGAAATTATTTGGTACTTCTGACCTTCTCCCCGATGACATATCGCGTAAGAAGCACTGCGGCGTTGAGCGCAGGATTGAGAGTGTCATCATCAGAATCACCGGGATACCATAATAGCCCACCTGCGATGATCAGCTCGCAAAAAGTAAAGCCAACGAAAAACGCGCACCCTTGGTCTTGAAGGAAGGTCCTCCCCCATTCAAGATACGATCAAAATACCGCTCTGCCTCGGCCTGCCAGCCAGAAAAATCACCTGCAAAGCTCGCACCTGCATTCGCCAGTTGGGCGAACAGCACGGCCAATCCTGGTGTCTTTGAGTCCCAATTGAAGATAGAGTTTGTACCGCTAATGGAATACTGCTTGTAGTAACTTTCTGCTTGAGAGTAGAATTCCCTGGAATCGATAGCCCATGCGAAAAGAAGCGTAGCCATGGCGAATTCGTCCCCATATGAGGAAGATGCATACTAGGCGATTCCCGAGCATGTGTCAGGAGTATGTCAGCATACAGTAGCGTGCGGATTGCAGAATCCGAAAAAGGACAGAGCTTAGTCATAGATTCGGTGTTTGAAAATCTCGTCTTAAGTAATCACTCTACCAATATCAACGAATATAATGAATAACAGTATCATTAAAGTACAAGAAATTTAAATTAAATAATTTGTTGGAAATTGTGGCAGACGCATTTGTGGCCTGGACGCGAGGGGGGCGAACGCGCATCGCCCACCCGCGTTTCCTCCTTGCCCCATCCCATCCTCGTCCCTAACGCCGAAATGATGGCCTTGCCGCGTTTCCCCCTGTCTGTCGCGCCCCCGACGACCGGGCCGAGTGCCCCACCCGCCCACCTTTGCCTGGATCTGGGCATCATCAGGAACGAAGCACGTGCTGCCCCGCAGGAATCCGCCGAGCGCCCGCGCGAGCGCGATGACCCTCCTGATAGCGCCGGGACTCCTATTCATTCCGACCGGAAGGGGGATAGTGGGGTAGTCTAGCCGAATTTGATGCGTAGCGCCGGGCGGAGGCCGACGGTCGGCAAAGTACACGCTTACGGCATTCGCTTCGACTCAAGGACCGCGCTCGCGCCCAATCAGAAGTCCTGGACGGAAACGGCCGAGCGGATGGACGTCGGGTTGACGGAGTAGAGCATCGGCGTCGCTAAGAGCAAGAAACGACGCCATGTTCATAGTGATCCGTACACCGGAGGCGAGCGATCAGGTAAGCGCGCCAAACCCGACGCGCTTTCCACTGCAGCGAATGCATCTGCCTCGCATGTGCGCCCACCTCCACCGCGGCGCCCTCATCCACACGCGCGCTTCCCAATCGATTAAAAAGAATGAGCGTGTGTCCTCATCCCCGCCGTGGCACGCGCCCTCGCGCGCGCGCTTCCCAACGGTTACAGCGAATGCGCGTGCCCACGCGCGCACGCCCACCTCCACCGCGGCGCCCACGCGCGTGCTCCTATTTCCACCGCGGCACCCCTCGTGCACGCGCGCGCCTCCCGACCGATTAAAGCGAGGGCGCGCGCCTACACGCGTGCTCCCGTCTCTACAGCGGCGCCCGCCCTCGTGCACGTGCCCGCTTCTCAACTGGTTACGGCGAGTGCGCGTGCCTCCGCACTCCGCACGTGCTCCCATCTCCGCCGAACCTTCACGCCCGAACAGATTACATAAATAGTGTTAAATTTCGTTGTTGTAGCTTATTCTCACAATAAAATGGCTTATTATAAACTATTCATCCTGTCCTTTTTGCTGAGTTCAAAAAATAATAGTCTCTACTCGCGAGTTGCCACTCGAAAACCAAAGTGCTGGGTACTTTCCTTTTCTGAAAGCGTGACGCTTACCCAATCCGCACGCTATAACTACCCAACTGCCGCCACCTTTGACTTTTCGTCCCTCACGCATGCCACCTCGAACACGATCGTCGCCAGTCACTCAAGTATGGTGCATGCTCGTCGATTCCAACTTTGAACATATCATTGGAGGTGCTTTCTGTGTGGATGTGCCTTCCAATGGCCATGTCAACGCCTTGCAGGAGAAGGCCAAGGAGAAGGCGTCCAAGCTTGACGCTGACGCCCACGAGCTTATAGTGTGGAGATTGCGCAACGCACGGCCAGAGGAGGAAGTCCACGAGGAGTATCTCGAGAGTCTTAAACGTCTGGACAAAGCTCCCGAGAACGAAGGCGAAGGCGACGATGAGGTCGCGTGGCTTGTCAGGCCGAGCTGGGAAATCTCGGTGCACTTCCCGGAGCTTCAACCGCCAAAGAATAGGATTTATGCTCTGGTGCAAGTCCCAGCCCCAGTCAGAGGTACGTCGTAATGTCCTGTTAGCATCGCACCGCACCTCAAACAATTATTTCGTTAGCAGCGGTCCTGGGCAAGAGACCCCGTGATGTCGACCGTGACGATGTCGATTTTGTCTTACGTTCCAGACTCGCTACAGCTGCACCTTATGATATGGGCAAGCCGAAAAATTACAGGTCATTGCAAAGACAACCAAGTCAGAAAATCCTGGACGACCGTCCTGTGCCAGATTCGGTTCCCCCTGTTTCCCTCCTGTACGATGGCTTCGGTCACTTTATGGACGTCTTCAGTCGTTGGCGGGATAAATGTCACCTGGATGCAAACCGGCAGGACCTGGAAATGGCTGTCGATTCCTTCGCAGACAAAATGACTGATCTTTACAACTTCGAGGCTGAAAGGAGGGAAGAGGGGCTACGTGCTTTAAACAGAATCTTGTCCCTTCGTGGCCATGGCTTTAACAAGCTTATGGCGGCCTCCATTGGTACTGTCCATTCGGATGGCCACTATAATGGACCGCACGAAGCTGCATCATGCATCGTCGAGTTCAAAAACGAGCTCGCTGACATCAGCTCAATGCCTTTGGTCGAGCTCACTACCTACGCCGTCCATTCGTACACGCAAGCAATAGAACGTTTCGGAGAGTTGTTTAGAAGTTGGAGGGTGCCATGCCTTGGCCTGACTGTTGTTGGTAAGCTGAATATCTCTGGGTCTTCAGATGAGTCTGACATCATACCAGGCCCATATGTCACGTTCTATGCCGTAATTTTCCTTCGCCAGTTGCGCGTTGTCAGCCTCACCCCTTCGCTGTCGTGCATCGCATCTGCATGCGAAGGTGACGACCGAAAGGCTCTCTATGCTGCCTTTTCTGGCGCATTGGACCTATTAGGTCGCATAGATGAAGATGCGGCACGCTTCATCAAGGCACCGCCCACGATCGGACATACAGACCGCAAATTTCCGTATATTTCAGCATTGCGCAAGCGTGGCACTTCCAACGAGGTCATCCAATTCCGGATCCTTAGGCTCCATCTCGACACACAAGACTACCGCCTTCTGTACATCGCTGAAACTTCGGACAAGAAGCAAATAGTCGTGAAGTTTACACGTCGGTACTCGATTGAATTGCATGAGTTTTGTGCCGGACGTGGACACGCACCAGGCATTCTTGGCTTCGGGCAATTCCCAGGAGGATGGTCTGTCGTTGCCATGGACTACATTTCGCCGGTCATACACCCCTCCCAATCACCCAACATTGGCCGTCTCCGCGATAAGTGGATAGGTGACTTGCAGGGGCTCATGCAATCCTTCCACGACGCCGGCTTAGTTCACGGAGACCTACGCGAGCCAAACATACTTTGCGATGAAGAAAAGGTAATGTTAATTGACTTTGATTGGGGTGGCAAAGTCGGGGAGGCCTATTATCCATCTGCACGGCTCTGTCCCGAGTTGACGAATGGACGACATAACACTGACCCGATGATCACGAAAGATGATGATAGGCGGGTCTTGGGGAATACACTCGAAGAACTTAAAAAGTAGCTTTTATGTGATACACCGTGTTTCTCAGCTTTTTATTTTTATTTTTTTGTTATCTTGTGCAACGGGTGGCTAAACAGAGGTACTTCCGTGGACTGAACTTAAATGAGATCCAGCACTGGCAGTGCGAGCCAGCGTTTTGCCAGTCAGTGACAGTTGACGTCGTCAACTGTCACTGACTGCTAGCCTGAGTGTGACTTCTTGCAACCGTACACTAGAAAGGCCAACTTTGTTGGCGAAGACCTTGCTAGTGCTGTAAAATAGGATCAATTTTAAGTAGTATAAGTTAATTCGAATTACTGTACATCGTTCACGGCGGCAAATATAATTCTGTATCCCCGCCACGTTCGTTTCGGAGTCCTCCTCTGCGTTACTGCTATTCCAGTTCCCATGGTTGTCAAATCTGATACGCCCTACCCCGTTCCTGATCCTGCAGGAAGCAGAGGCTCTCTATGTGGCTGCCACATCCGAATCCAAGGCCGCGTTGGGCGAAAGTGGACAAGGTGAGCCCGAGGCAGTGGGCAGCGAGTCGGAGCAAGTTGAATCGGGGCTCTTTTGGTTGGAAGCTCCTCCTGTTGTCGTGGATTGCGCTCATAGAGACTCTCGTATGCCTCGGTATCGCTTCTTTCACCGTCATTGAGGATCAAAGGGACTCGGTATTTTTCGCGAGTCCATTCGTGTTCGCATTGACCTAGCTATTCTCAATCGCTCGTCCCATTGCCATTTGATCTTTTCACGCTTTGAGCTTGAAGTATCCCTTGTCTCATTCGCCTATACTACGCACGCCCAAGACACCCCTCTACCCCCAGCGCTTACTTTCGCCGCTCACATACTGAATCTAGGTGTTCTGCTCAACTTGGTCACGATTACTCTCAGCATTCCACTAGCCACCCCAAGCACAGAATAGATAAGGCAAAAATTATGAGTGAGATGGGACATTGTAGTGCATTAATAGCTTTGGGATAATTCAGGGAAAGTTTGTTTCTCCCGAAGATTATACGTCGCTCTGGGGCTGGATTGCGTTTTCGTGGGTGTGGCCGTTAGTGAAGCGCGTAGTGTGTCTAATCGGCCGCGCGGGGATGCGAAGTGTTTGTTTGTTAGCAACACTACTACTCTGAATGAGGATGATGTCTGGGGATTAAGCCCGACTATGCAGTCACGAACACCACCACCACCTTGGGCTCAACATCGACGCAGGCAGCGACAACAATGGCAGGCGGTGCAACAATGGCTCGGGAGGCATTCGCCTCCCGAGCCTGCAGGTATGCCAGTGTTTGATGTTTAATATTTTCTTATGTAGTGCTTAACAATCACAGCACAAACGGTGGACAGCATAATGAACCCCCGGGAGCGACATCCATGGTCCCTACAACGCGACAACCCCAGCCCCCCAAGGATACACCCACACCCTGCAGGGCCGTGACGCCGCGGGTCCTCGTGCGGTACTTGACGGTGCCCTCATGCTACAGAACGCCGGCACGTACGCGTTCAGACTATCAGTCGCAAGGACAAACGATTTCGCACGTTATTGTGACCGTAATTGATTCCACATCGCCGTAGAACTGCAGAGGGACGAAGAACTGATCCCTAGTGACATCAGCAAATCCCTGAATGGCTGAATCAGACCGTTCAGACCGCTAAGACACCTCAGACCACTAAGACGGAGTTTGACACACCAGAGTATTAGTGATGAACCAGAATTCAGCTTTATGACTGTATATAGATGATAGCCTACTAGTATCATGTAAACACATGTAGTACAGCACATCAGCAAGATGGCATCTGCTAGAGGTGCCTGGCGTCACTAATGTCACTGGTGTCACTAGCGCTAGGCACCCTTGTCATGCCAGGCTTCCCAGAAATGTGGCCGGAGTATCTAGTCGTGCCAGATGTCCTATCTAGGTCTAGGTATTCCCAGGAATCACAAATATCTTCTACAGTTCAAGGCGTTACTTTACATCCTCTCCGTGGGAGTCTTAAATTTGAGTACCTGACTGAGTGGCTGAAATTTAGGAAGGAAAGTGGGGAAAAGACACCATTTCTCAAATTTTCGGTTTTTGGGCGCTTGTTTCAATTTTGGATTAGTGTAGTTGCCTATACTGGGCTTGTTCCGTGCTTAATCGGAATGCTGGAGCCCCTTATCTGGAACCCTAGCCCTAGGGGCACACAGCTGCTCGATCAGGAACCCTAGGTGACCTCAGCGACTCAACTTGTATATACAGTCTTTCCCTTGAAGACTGAGCCCATATTCCAACAAGAAGTACAAGTCTCATCAAAAGGTTGGCCTCCCAAGTGATATTATTGCTTCTGGCTATGCTGGATCCCTCAGATGGTTCATAAGTACATATTTCAGTTGTTTTTGAGCTCATACAGTGTTTATAAGCGTGGGAAAATGTATATTCAGTGAATTGTTTCAATTTTCAGACAAATTTTTTGGTCATCAACAAATTTTAAAAAACTAATCAACAAGTTTTATTCTTGGTATCTATGTGATTGTAATGCATCATTTTCAGGGTCAACAAGCTTAATTTGAGTGAGGAGAGGCCAGAGAGAAATTGTGGTGGCTGAGAGGCTGGAAAGTCGCGCCTTGAACTGTAGTATTTCTAGGTTCTCCCAGACCGCTCCTACAGCAGTTTTCAATATTATAGGCCCTTAACATTTTTACAGATAGTTGCGGGTTTCCAAGATTTGACAGCGGGGTTCATAGTTAAGTCCTAATTAAATTATTCGGATATTAGTTGTCTTGCAAAATTCTGGGTTATCAAATAGCTATCCCTTGGTTACCACTGCCTGCCTACGCAAATTCTAAGTTATCGTGTAGTTATCCCGTTTGCCACCCGCCAACCCCGCATCTTTCCCCCCTCCACTGAGCATCCCTTCCCCTTCAAGTGCCCCCCCACCAATGGTCCACCGTCACATATCCAACGACATCAAAGAGATGGCGCTTTCTATGTCCCTCCAGGGCATCTGTGACTTGGAAATCCGTGAATAGACAGGAGTCAGCGAACGTTCACTCACGAAGCACACATCGCAAAATTGGGGTGGCTTCGGTCAAGGCAATTGACCCAGGTCGGCCATGTATGCTCACTGCGGTGGAAGTACAGGTACGTCACACATCTCTAGAACATGTACATTACAGTAATTCAAACGGTGGGTAATAAGGAGAGTATGCATGCGTGCCATAGGGCTGCGGCTACGCTACACTTTTTCCTTCCCTTTGCTTACCTAAGATCCATGACCGGCCTAACCCGGACTGCTTTTCCCACCAGCTTGCCCAACCGGGCCTGTTGAGCCGTTCCGTTGTAGGGTTATAAGTTAGCATCGAAATACTGGTAAAGATTACATAATTGCAGTTTTTAACTTTCTTTTTTTAATTACTATAATAATTTTAGTGTGAGAAAAAAAATCGGCATGAGCTGCCGAACCCCATTCAAACTAAGCCCTATAGACAAATTCACCAAAAAAGGGGCCTATGATTTTGAAAACTGCTATAATATTACTACTACTAGTACACCACACGAGTCACTATGACCGTTCGAAACCCGTTCTTTGCCCTTCCACATTCAACTCCGTGGATCGTGCAACACAATGTAACTAATGCAAGTGGATATTGTCCTGTATATTACAGATGATTTATATTATTGAGCTAGCTACGATACAATGTCACAGTAAGAAGTGAATATACTTTACCCTGCCGCCGCCGCCACCGCCTTCACTGCAGCTGTCGCCACTGCCCCCGCCATCATTGCTATCACCACCGGTGTCGCTGCGTTGTTGCGGTCGCAGCAGTCACCGCCGTCGCCGCGTCACTGCGGTCACCGCCGTCGCCCGCCTCACCACGTCGCCGCGGTCGCTGCGTTGCTGCGGTCGCCATGTTGCTGTGGTCGCTGTGTCGCCGCGGTCGCCGTGTCGCTGCCATGGCCGCGTTGCTGCGGTCGCCGTGTCGCCGCCGTTGCCGCGGTCGCTGTGTCGCCGGAGTGGCTGCGTCGCTGCGGTCATCGCCGCCATCGTGTCGTCGCTGCGCCGTGGCTCCGCTGCTGCGGTTGTCGCAATAGCTGCGTTGCTGTCGTCGTTGCTGCGGTCGCCGTGTCGCCGCCGTGTTTGCGTCGCCGCGGTCGCCGCCGTGGCTGCGTCACTGCAGTCGTCACCGTGGCTGCGTCGTCGCCGTCGTCGCCGTAGCTGCGTCGCAGCGTCGTCGCCGTCCCGGCGTCGTTGTCGTGGCTGCCGTCGCCGTCGTGGCTGCGTCGCTGTCGTCACGGTCGTGGCTGCGTTCGCTGTCGTCGCGGTCGTGGCTGCGTCGCTGTCGTCGCCGCCGTATCTGCGTGGGTGCGTCGCTGCGGTCGTCGCCGCCATCGTACCGTCGCTGCGCCGCGGCTCCGTTGCTGTGGCCATCGCCGTGGCGGCGTTGCTGTCGTCGTTGCTGCGGTCGCCGTGTCGCCGCCGTGTTTGCGTCGCCGTGTCGCCGCCGTGTTTGTGTCGCCGTGGTCGTCGCCGTGGCCGAGTCATTGCCATCGCCGCTGTGGGTGCGTCGCTATAGCCGCCGTCGTGGCTGCATCGCTGCCGTCGCCGTCGTGGCTGCGTCGCCGTCGTCGCCGCCGTGTCTGCGTCGCTGCCATCGCTGCCATCGTTGCCGTGGCTGAGTCACTACGGTCGTCGGCGTAGCTGCGTCGCTACCGTCCCCGCCGTGGCT
The DNA here is from genome assembly GCA_003314065.1 of Lactarius sp. MG50. NCBI lineage: Eukaryota > Fungi > Basidiomycota > Agaricomycetes > Russulales > Russulaceae > Lactarius > Lactarius sp. MG50. The sequence continues at coordinate 9,301 of QLOZ01001927.1, read as the reverse complement.
GCGTTGTGGCCGTCGTGGCCGTGGCTGAGTCGTTGCCGTCGTTGGCGTAGCTGCGTTGCTGCCGTCGCCGCGGTCGTCGCCGTCGCTGCAGTCGCCGTCGTGGCTGCGTCGTGGCCGAATCGCTGCCATCGCCGTCGCTGCGTCGCTGCAATCGCCGTTGTGGCTGCGTTGTGGCCGTCGTGGCCGTGGCTGAGTCGTTGCCGTAGCTGCGTCGCTGCCGTCGCCGCCGTGGCTGCATCGCTGCAGTCGCCGTCGTGGCCGCGTCGTTGTCATCGTGGCCGCGGCTGAGTCGCTGCCATCGTTGCTGTGGCTGCGCCCGTGTACACAGAATTGTAGAGCCAAACAAGCTCACGTGGCTGAGTCGCCGCCATCGTTGCTGTGGCTGAGTCACCGCCGTTGACTACAATCGACCGTGTACACAGAATTGTAGAACCAAACAAGCCCACGCTTAAGAACGCACAGACGGAGACACTGATTTGCAAGGGTGAGGTGTTGCTCAACAGCATCCAGTGGCTGAGGAAGGTGCTATTAGAGAGGGCAGGCCGTCAGCGTGGGTTGAGTACTGTAGCGGCGTCGGGTTGACTTAGAAAAAAAAGGTCGAAGAGCGGGCTTGTAGATCATGTGACGGCCAATGTTGAACTTTTTTTCTTTTCGTTCGTACTTCTCTCTTCCTTTCCATCCCCTTGGCCTCACACACGCAACTTCCCTCCCCCCCTACTGTCGGGGTCTCTATTATCATCCCGTTCACACTCACACATATTTTCATCCTTGCTGATGCCTCACTGTCCATTTTGGGAGGCCGATTAGTCTTTTATTATGATCACCCTGGCCCCACTTGACGGTACGCTCAACTGAGTGTGCCGTCCTTGGTATGGTTTATTTTGTTTTATTTTATTTGTTCTTATTACTGTGACTAACAATGGTCCTTCACAGGTACACAAACGTCCTGCTGTGTCACCAACACCCCCCTCACTCGCAAGTGTGGGCTGGGGGTGTTTTCACTCTTTTATGATGATATCTTGCCACCACATCGTCGTCGTCACCCCCCCCCCCCTCACTCACCAATGTGAGCTGGGGGGGGATTTCTGTCCTTGATGATCACGCCCCGCCGCCACGTCACCTCACAACACACCCCCTCCCTTGCAAACATGGGCTGGGGTGGTTTTCACGCCTCTATCGACATCTCACACTACATCACCACCCCCTCGCTCATGAATGTGGGCTGGTGACTTTTTTTTCATTCGTATCATTCGTATTAACTCACCTCCACCTCCAGCCCAACCTCATCGCATCTGGGATGTGGCCCCATCAGCACCGGTATGAGGGCCCACCGCCACACTAGCACCACCGCTAACTCCATCTTCTCCCCCTTAGGGTGACGGCAATGGTGGCAATACCACCACCAGTGGTGCCAACAATGGCGACGGCAGCACTGGGAGCAGTGTTCAAGGCCAAGGATGTGCACTCTACATAGGTGCGTGCTTTGGGCTTCTTGAGGATGGCTCGATGGACAGGTGCTACATCTGCACATTGGCAGGAGCACTAGCGTGGGCTGGGGCTGCCCAAAGGTGAGACACCTGGAGGAGAGGATGGGGATGAGGGACTGCTGGAGATGATGCTGACAGGCACGGTTGGTGCCATCATGCTCGACGGTGTGTGGCAGGGCATGGGTATCTACAACTACATGTACAGTACAATACACAAACTACCTGTGAAATTTAATTAATTGCGAGCAGCGGTAATTAATGGCCAGTGCACTGGCCCCTAGTGTTTCTAGGCATGTCACCTAGCCCTAGTATTTCATTATGCCCTAGGTAGTTAATCTGGTTCTATTTATTTGTCTAGCTCTAGGTACCAAACTACGTGACTAGCTCTATTTTTCCAACCTAGAGCATGGCAAGTCTGCTGGGACTAGGTAGCAAACTAGGGTACTTGGTGCACTAGCGGTACTAGACCTAGTAATGCTAGTAAGATTCCATCTTGCTGATGCACAGTACATCATAACACATGACACCAATGTATGCTGAGTTCAACAAGTTAGATGCATAACTGGGTCTACAGTATACAAAAGGATTTAGACATCCGCAACATTCGTCTGAGCAAAACCTGGTGGCGTTGAGGTGGCGGCAATGTCTGGGGGCTAAGGATGAACGTCAGCGAGGGGAAACAGGCAGACCCACCAGTTCACGGGGCACACAGTAAGCTCGAGCACCCAGGGCATGTGGGGCAATGGCTGGGGGCACATAAATGTGGCAACTCCTAGTCTTGCTTTGTGTTTTTTTGACCATTTTGACCAACTTTCGTCCCTTAGATCGGGGCCTTCATCCAGGATGGGATCATCACCAAGGCAGGACTCGCCTTTTCGCGTGACGGTCCAAAGGAAGGTGTATATTCAGCACAAGATGCTTGAGGACGTGGAAGCGCTCGTGCGGATGTTGCACGAAGACGAAGGCGTCTTCTACTTGTGCGGCCCCACTTGGCCGGTCCCAGACGTATACGCGACACTGGTCAAGGCGTTGGAGAAGTACCGTGGAATGGATGTCAAGGCTGCAGGTTCGTTCTTGGAAGCTCTAAAGGAAGAGGAACGCTATGTACTAGAGGTGTACTGAGCCAGAGGGTTTGAGTATATGCTTTCGCAGAACGAGGAGATTCTATTAGTATGTGACTACAGTGCGCTGTATGGTATTCAGGTCAATTCTGCACAGTAGGAAAACTAGAGGGCGTAAAAATCCTCGTCCGAATGTAAAAGTGCGAGCGTCACTGTCAATGTTCGCGTCCGTGTGATTATCCGGATTGAATCTACGCATGTCCGAATGTCAAACCTTGCTGTGCTGTTTTCTATACCGACAGTAGTACCATATTGCAGCCGCAATGATCGCAAACCCAACAAGGGGGAGCACGACGCCAATGGCGATTTTTGCGCCCTTGGAGATGCCAGAGTGGCAGGGGAACGCGCCGTCACATGGTTTGCCCCCAGGCTTCTTGGCGGCGAACGCGCCGGCCTGCAATCGCGTGAAGAACGGATCGGTGGTGTCATTCAGAACGTGCATCGCAGCAAGCGTGAGCATCGGTGCGTTGTAGTCCAGCGCAACCTACGCCCAAACGGTGTTCAGCGCGTGGGGGTTACATACGGTAAATGGTTTACCTCCGTCTCGGGCCAATCGCTGCGAATGTCATAAAACCTGTCGTTCCTATCCGGCCCGCCAACGACGCCGCCGTAAAGGATGTAAGCCTCCTGCGGAGGGGAGGTATCGATGTTTCTGATGTCATTGCCGCCGCTGGCCATGGCCGAGTGGGGATTGATGGGTGAATTGGGGTTAGATCCGACGATGTAGGGTGCTAGACCACACAGTAAGAGCGTGGAGACACTCCAGCAGCTTGGGAACACTCAGGCACGCACCTGACATGGGATTACTTCCGAGGGTGTAATCAAGCTGGGACTGTGCGAACTCCTACAGTAGGAAAGCATTGGTGGAACGTTACGTCATCGGGGGGGAAGGTCAGAAGTACCAAATAATTTCTCGTCCTGCGTAGTTGCAATTTGGGCATATCGCGTAAGAAGCATCGCGGCGTTGAGCGCAGGGTTGAGAGAATCGTCATCAGAATCACCGGGATACCATAATAGCCCACCTGCGATGATCAGCTCGCAAAAAGTAAAGCCAACGAAAAACGCGCACCCTTGGTCTTGAAGGAAAGACCTCCCCCATTCAAGATACGATCAAAGTACCGCTCTGCCTCTGCTTGCCAGCCAGAAAGTTACCTGCAAAGCTCGTACCTGCATTCGTTAGTTGGGCGAACAGCGCGGCCAATCCTGGTGTCTTCGAGTCCCAATTGAAGACAGTTTGTACCGCTAAGGGAATACTGCATGTAGTAACCTTCTGCAGAATTCGCTGGAATCGGTAGTCCATGCGAGAAGAAGCGCGACCATGGCGAGTTCGTCCCCATATGAGGAAGGTGCATACTAGTAGGCGATTCCCGTGCGTGTGTCAGGAGTATGTCAGCATACGTTAAATTCTGGAGAGAGGCTGGAGTGGAGAATGAAGCCGAGATTGCAGTTCGTGTACAAGTTCGAGCATGCGGCGAACGCAGCGGAAGCACCGGCTGCAGCGTCCGTACTCGGGCTAAAAGAATCAGGGAAACCCACATGACAAAGCCATACGGTACACCCTCACCTAGTGTCATTAATATGATACGACGGGCGGTCTTGTGGGATGCCAAGATCACCTGCCCAACAAGCGTTATCCAAGTTAGCTGTAACATTTAAGCTTAGGTTGGAAAAAGACCGGCGTATATGCAAATTTGGACCATCTGCTACCTGGACATAGAGAGTACTAGTACGCGGGCTAGGATGCGCCTGTGTTGCAGTAAGTACATGTGCAAGAGTTGCAGAATACAGGCGGGTTGCTCACCTTGATGAGCCGGTCTAAACTCCATCGTAGCATGTCGTCGAGATACGCAGTCTGATTGGCTAGATCATATCCTAGGCCGACGTAAAGGTCATGCCAAATTCGTTAGATCATCTCGCGTGCGCCTCTTCCGAAATCGTTAGCTCCCCAGCATGACATGATAGAAAAGCTCTATACATGTCAGCGGCTGTGACCCCGAACGATGGAGAGGACCAACCAGAGGGAATGTGCATTTAATGTAGTCTAGTGTAGGGTAGAAAGGTCATCAAGATGGTATGAGAAACGGTACAGGAGCAGGCCGTGTACCACCAGCATCATAATATCTACCGGACAGATCGAGGCCGACATGTCCCGTCGTTGACTGCGCTGTCATTTCTCCAGGGCACACACTTCGTACTTGGAAGGCGGCCACTACACTGAGCCTCATAAAAGTAGAGAAGATTGCCTAGTAATGTAGACCGCTGTGGATTTGGAATGCTACTCTGGGTGTTTTATAGAGAGTAAAGGTAACTGGGCGAGCACGGCCTGCACCCAAAAGACCACAAGAAAGAGAACAAACATGGCTGAATGGAGTCAAAGTACTGTCCGGTGACGATGACACCAACAGAAATGGGATCATGAACACAGTTTACGTCGTGCCGGGGTACGTGACTTTGACACCTCGGAAGAACAAGCAGGACATGACATCGACGCCTATTCAAACCTGCGTACTCGGTGTTGGCCTCGCAAGCCTCACCTTTCACGTCCCGTTCATCCTCGCGCTTTCTACGCTCACTGCCGTCCTCGAACGCAATCCTTCCTCGCCTGGCGGAAAGCTCAAAGAACGATTCGGCGTTTCCATCCGTATCCATCGCACCTTACATGCCGTCCCCATCGCATCAAGCCATTCCGGGCGGAGATTAAACCTGATCCTAGTTGTCACGTCGAAATCACGAGACACTCTGTACTGTACTGTAGTCTATACTCACTCGATTGCCTCAATATTTGGCATGGAGATGTAATTATATGTAGAGTGCGTCCGGGGACAAGTTTGCCGCACGCGGCATCAGCCAAAAAAAAAAACACAACCGCAAATTTCCGCGCGCAGCAAAGTGACTGTTCGAGAGCACCTTTTCTCGGTTGCGATTGTGATTTGAGATTGAGATTGCCCTGCCAAAAAAAAAACAGGTCTGGACCTGTTTTTATTTGGTGACTCTATCCTCGGGAGGGCGGGCCGCCCATCCGACTCCGCCCTCCGCACTCAGGCTGCCACTCCCTACTGTGTACCGCTACCAGAACCAGATTCACTCTAGTCCGTTGGCATGTTTTTGAAATGAAAAGGCGATAAGGTCAAGACATCGACAACGTTGTCCCGCAATGATCATGATGAGGCCACTGGCATTGAGGAGTTCATTGATCCATCTCTGACTCACACATACCAGTGTGTGCTGGGGCTCTTTGTCAAAGTGAGAGGCATAGGCGAGTGCAGATCCACCCGCTGTAGTGATAAGAAGTAGCCTAGCAACTGCTGCAACTTTGATGAGATGGATGGAGAGGTCCTCAGGTGTCATGAAGCGTGACAGCTCCAAGTCAGAAAAGTGGGATATATACACAAATGCGACAGAGGGGGTGTACGGAGGATACAGCAAAATCTCTATTTGAGAAAACACAATCTCTGTTTTGCAGCTGCAAGACAGAGATTTCGCGCGGAAGTTTTCGCATGCGAAAAGAGTGCCGGACGCACTCTAAATTGTTGATTCCCAACTTTGAGCCCATCGCAGCTATTTATTCCTGAATGGTAAACGGGTTAATGACCTTTTGAAACGACCAGCCATTAAAATCGTTATATCGAAGCCGTATCAAAACAGATTTCTCTGGTGTCAAGTCGCATCAGGTTTCAAGTCGCATCATATATACTACTAGTAGTATCTAATAGCAAAGTAATAACTCCGAGGGCAGCAAAATGTGATAGTACGTCGCATCTGCACGTGACGTGTGGCTTTCATCTGATGGACCGCTGCGCCGCTACCTTTGACTTTTCGCCTGTCGTGCATGGTGCCTCGAACGCGATCGTCGCCAGTCACTCAAGTGTGGTGCATGCTCGTCGATTCCAACTTTGAACATATCATTGGAGGCGCTTTCTGTGTGGATGTGCCTTCCAATGGCTATGTCAACGCCTTGCAGGAGAAGACCAAGGAGAAGATATCCAAGCTTGACGCTGATGCCCACGAGCTTAAAGTGTGGAGATTGCGCAACTCACGACAACCCAAGGAAGTCCAACGCAACGAGTATCTCGCGAACCTCGAACGTCTAGACGAAGCTCCTGAGAATGAAGGCAAAGGCAAGGGCAAAGACGAAGGCGAGGCCGCGTGGCTAGTCCAGGCGAACCAGAAAATCTCGTTGCACTTCTCGGGGCTTCCACCGCCAGAGGATGGGATTCATGTTCTGGTGCAAGTCCCAGCCCCAGCCAGAGGTACGTCGTAATGTCCTGTTAGCATCGCACCGTACTTCAAACAATCATTTCGTTAGCAGCAGTCCTGGGCAAGAGACCCCGTGATATCGACGATATCGAATTTGTCTTAGATTCCAGACTCGCTACAGCTGCACCTTATGATATGGGCAAGCTGAAAAATTACAGGTCATTGCAAAGACAACCAACTCAGAAGATCCTGGACGACCGTCCTGTGCCAGATTCGGTTCCCCCTGTTTCCCTCCTGTACGATGGCTTCGGTCACTTTATGGACGTCTTCAGTCGTTGGCGGGATAAATGTCACCTGGATACAAACCGGCAGGACCTGGAAATGGCTGTCGATTCCTTCGCAGACAAAATGACTGATCTTTACAACTTCGAGGCTGAAAGGAGGGAAGAAGGCCTACGTGCTTTAAACAAAATCTTGTCCCTTCGTGGCCATGGCTTTAACAAGCTTATGGCGGCCTCCATTGGTACTGTCCATTCGGATGGCCACTATAATGGACCGCACGAAGCTGCATCGTGCATCGTCCTGTTCAAGAACGAGCTCGTTGACATCAGCTCAATGCCTTTGGTCGAGCTCACTGCCTACGCCGCTCGTTCCCACAAGCAAGCAATGGAACGTTCTGGAGAGTTGTTTAGAAGTTGGAGGGTGCCATGTCTTGGCCTGACGGTTGTTGGTAAGCTGAATATCTCTGGGTCAATCTGACATGATGTACATCATACCAGGACCGTATGTCACGTTCTATGCCATAATTTTCCTTCACCAGTGGCGCGTTGTCAGCCTCACCCCTACGCTGTCGTGCATCGCATCTGCATGCGAAGGTGACGACCGAAAGGCTCTCTATGCTGCTTTTTCCGGCGCATTGGACTTATTAGGTCGCATAGATGAAGATGCGGCACGCTTCATCAAGGCACCGCCCACGATCGGACATACAGACCGCAAATTTCCGTATATTTCAGCATTGCCCAAGCATGGCACTTCCAACGAGGTCATCCAATTCCGGATCCTTAGGCTCCATCTCGACACACAAGACTACCGCCTTCTGTACATCGCTGAAACTTCGGACAAGAAGCAAATCATCGTGAAGTTTACACGTCGGTACTCGATTGAATTGCATGAGTTTTGTGCCGGACGTGGACACGCACCAGGCATTCTTGGCTTCGGGCAATTCCCAGGAGGATGGTCTGTCGTTGCCATGGACTACATTTCGCCGCCCGTACACCCCTCCCAATCACCCAACATTGGCCGTCTCCGCGATAAGTGGATAGGTGACTTGCAGGGGCTCATGCAATCCTTCCACGACGTCGGCTTAGTTCACGGAGACCTACGCGAGCCAAACGTACTTTGTGATGGAGAAAAGGTAATGTTAATTGACTTTGATTGGGGTGGCAGAGTCGGGGAGGCCTATTATCCATCTGCACGGCTCTGTCCCGAGTTGACGAATGGACGACATGACACTGACCCGATGATCACGAAAGATGATGATAGACGGGTCTTGGGGAATACACTCGAAGAACTTAAAAAGTAGCTTATATGTGATACACACTGTTTTCCAGCTTTTTATTTTTATTTTTTGTTATCTTGTGCAACGGGTGGCTAAAAAGAGGATAAGAGTAGCCATCCGTGGAAAGAGGTGCTTCCGTAGACTGAGCTTGATTGAGATCCAGCAGCGTGAGCCAGCATTGTGCCGGTTAGTGACCGTTGACGTCGTCAACTGTCACTGACTGTGACTTCTTGCAACCGTACACTAGAAAGGCCAACTTTGTTGGCGGAGACCTTGCCGCTGCAAAATAGGATCAGTTTCAAGTAGTACAAGTTAATTCGAATTACATTGTTCACGGCAAATATAATTCTGTATTCCCGCCACGTTCGTTTCGGAGTCCTCCGCTGCGTTACTGCTATTTCGGTTGTCAAATCTGCCAGCAGGGGAGGCATCCGCCACATTCGTCTGGGCAAAGGCTGGTGGCGCTGAGGTGGACTTGGAGGCAATGTCTGGGGGCTAAGGATGAACGTCAGCGTGGCCAGGCACACCCACCAGTTCACGGGGCAAACAGTGAGCTCGAGCACCCAGGGCATGTGGAGCAATGGCTGGGGCCACGCAATTGAACTCCTAGTCTTGCTCTGTGTTTTTTTGACCATCTCGACTAACTTTCGTCCCTTAGATCGAGGCCTTCATCCAGGATGGGATCATCACCAAGGCAGGACTCGCCTTTTCGCGTGACAGTCCAAGGAAGACGTATATTCAGCACAAGATGCTTGAGGGCGTGGAAACGCTCGTGCAGATGCTGCACGAGGACGAGGGCGTCTTCTACTTGTACGGCCCCACTTGGCCGGTCCCAGACGTATACGCGACACTGGTCAAGGCGTTGGAGAAGTACCGTGGAATGGATGCCAAAGCTTCAGGTTCGTTCTTGGAAGCTCTGAAGAGGAACGCTATGTACT